>CATIWK010003873.1:0-15578 GCA_949634005.1 Mallotus japonicus | reverse complement strand
TATTATTATTATTATTATTATTATTATTGATAACTTATTAATTATTATTTATATTAAGTAATCTAATATCATTGATATTATTTAAAATTAATGAGCTAGATAATATTATTATATTTAATAAATTTTTAATTTTTATCGTTATTAAGTAATTTAATTTTATTGATATTATTTAAAACTAATGAACTAAATAAATTATTGTAATTATTATTTTTTTGCATATTAATAGATAGACATATATTATAGATAACAAAAATGATGTAGATTTACTCAAAATTACATCATTTTAATTAAAGTAAGTAGTAATCTTATAAATAAAAACAATAAAAATACCATTTTTATTGATTAAACTATATTTGTATATTATATTAAATAACTTATTAATTATTATTTTTATTAAGTAATCTAATATTATTGATATTATTAAAAACTAATGAGCTAAATAATATTATTATAATTATTCTTTTGTTGCATATTAATATATATAGATATATGTTATAGATAACTAAAAACTACGTCGTTTTACCATAATAATATATAGAGTCAATGGTGACTCCGCTGTGGAAAGAACTACTTCTTTCTTGCTTGATAGGGGGATTTTCAAGAGAAAACTACGTCGTTTTGCCCTAAACTACGTCGTTTTAATTAAAATAGTGATCTTAAAAAAAATTGAAGTCATTTTTATTATTTAATAACTTATTGATTATTATTGTTAATAAGTAATTTAATCTTATTGATATTTTATAAAAGTAATGAGGTAAATAGTATTATTAGGATCATTATTTTTATTAATATATAGACATATAATAACTATATTTAATAAAACTTTTATTATGAGGAGAGCATTCTTTATTTCATCTTCTTTATCCTAGTTTTTTATCACCTTATATATATATATATGATCCAAATTGATAATAATAATATATAATTTTCAAATAATAAGAATAATTATTGTATATAATTAAGTTGGTATTGACAGAATGATTAATTAATTATGCACTACCAAAGATGTATATTTTATATAATATAAATAGGATTGAATTGTTATTTAAAATTTGTTGATGGGCCAACTAAAAAATTACATAATTTTTTCAACAAAAATTATTGAGTAATAAATATAATTTTAATTAATAATATAAATTTTTTGATTACATAAATTTCTGAATTCCCGTTTTGGACTGTACCATACCGATTTATATCGATAGAACTGAATCCCTGTACCGAACCGTTCCGAAAATGGAATGGTACCGGTACTAAGATTTTTAAATTAGGTACTGGTACTGGATATTTTATTTTTAAAATTCCCGAAATATGGTACAGTTCCGAAAATTTTAAATTTCTGGTTTTACCCGAACCGTTGTCACCCCTTCTCATAGAAAAATGATCGATTGATTTTGTGGGTTGACTAATTTTATTAAAGAGTTATTGTGAAATTATATCATGAAATTTAGTTATTTTTGCCAATTTATTCTATTTTTAAAATTGTGGCGAATTGGTATATAAATTTTTTTATTTATTGTAAATCTATCTACAGTCAAAATAGCATGGGGCCGTGCTGAAATAGCATGCTAAAATAGCATAAATGTGCAAATTATTTATTGAAAGTAAGGATATATTGCAAAAAAATAAATAAGGATATAATTTCAAAAAAGATGAAAGTTAAGGATAGAAAAATTATTAATTTCTTTATAATTTTCACATCGACAAATAAATTTACACATACATGCCATGTCAGTATAAGCACATTCTATTTTGACGTAGATAGATTTGCAACAAATTAAAAAGTTCATATACCAATTCATCATAAATTTAAAATTAGGATAAATTGGTAAAATAACTAAATTTCATGGTAAAGTTCTATAACGCTTTATTAAATATAGTGTTGGAGAAAATTATTGGAAGAAATGTAGGATTTTTTTTTTTTAAATTTGGGAGGGGCAAGACAAAAATTAAAATTTTGACTTATTAACACTTTGAAGGGAAATATATCATTTGGCTACCCCATCTTCACCGCAATATGGGATTTTTTTTATGAAGGTAAAATTCATATTTAAATTAAGATCAATACTAATCAAACAACTCAAATAAATCAATAAATAATTTTAATTATATATATATATATATATATATACACACACACGATATTTAATTAATTGATAAAATAATTGATATTCCTCTTCAAAAAGTTAACTCCATAATATATACAATAAAATAATTTAATATATATCAGATAAAAAAATTATATATTCTAACAATATTAAACATTTTCGATCATATATAGTTTTTCAAAATAGAATAAAAATTGTTTAAAACTGAAAAAAAAAAACTAATATAGAAGAGTTTAAATCTAAATGCATAGCTATTTTCAATTTGATTTAATTCAATTTCGGTTCAATTTTCATGTGGAATGATTTTATTTTATTTTTTAATGAACACCCATAATTTTAACCACTAGGTTAGTAACTCAATGGGAAATGAATGTAGAATTGGGGGCTGAAATGGTGGATATATAATTAATAATTAGTCTAAATATATAGCTATTATGGAATGGCATTCTTGCCAAATTTGGCTTTAAAAGTTGCCATATTTAAAGCAAAGGTGGCGCCAAGTTTCAAACTCAATGCTTCTCTGGCCGAAGCTTCTCACTGGTCAATTGGGTATCTCAAAACCACCTCTCTCCGGCCACTTGTCACCCTTCCTCCGCCCATTGGTCAGCCTCTCCTCAATCTCTCATTCTAAGCTGGTCTTTTTTTTTTTTTTTTTGAGCTCTCTTTCATGGACTTTTCTCTCACCACACCCACCCCTCTACACCTCTTGACATGTTTCTCTTGCTTTTTCAACACCTGGGCTCTATCGACTGGTAGCAACTTGCATCCCCATGACCGTCTCTCACCAGATTTGCACTCACTAGGAAATGAAACCCAACCCACACACAAGCACAAACACACAGAATTCTTTTCTGATCACCCAAACACATCCCATTGTCACTACTCAGCGCTCTCCTTGTCCATCACTTTGATAAATAATGGAGAAACCTTTTTCACCTTTATCTACAAATGATAGCAAACAGCTGCAAATGGTTTGTTCCCAGAAGAATTCCCAGTTCTCCACTATCCACAGACCACTGAGCTATCCTTCCAACTCATTTACTCAATCTCGCCATTGTCCAGCAGAGAACAGCATTTCATTGGCACCTTTCCAAAGCCCTCCCTTTCAACAACCAAACCCTTTAGAGTCCCAGCACTCACCATCAGCGTTCCCTTTGTATCCCGTCTGGTTAAGTCAGAATGGGATTGAAATTCAAAGTCGACCATCGATTCTGCAGCCAAATGGGTTGTCAGTAGAGCAAGAAAGGAGACTTCTTGACGCATATAAGACCAAGGTCGCAAGAAATAAGCGAAAACTTGCACGCCAAAGGAGCATTAGCAAAACTTCTTCTTCTTCTTCTGGTGCTAATTCAATTCATGCGGATACTAAGAGACTTGTGCAGGAGAGCCAGAGCACCATCAACAAAGATCTCTACATATTCTGCACCCCGGATGACAAGGTGGGTTCTTTATGTTATCATTTTAAATTTTGAATCTTTTTATTGATTATAATGCCAAAAAAAAAATTTCTTCTATGTTTGGTTGCAGAAACTACGGATTTTGCTGAGGAAGGAGCTGAAGAACAGTGATGTTGGGTCTCTCGGGAGGATTGTGCTTCCAAAGGTGAAGTGTGTGTTTCCTTGCTTGATCAGTTCTAGAACAAGTAGCAATTATTTGTTTGCAGATATTACTTGTTTCGATTTCTGTTCCATTCTTTTCTTTCAATCTACAAGAAAAGACGTTCCCTTTTTTTTTTATTGGACTTGCCTGTCTTCTGATATATAATTAATTGTGATTTAGACTTCCCAGCAATCACATCTATCATTATCTGAGATAATTTAGATAATAAATGACAGTAACCAAGAGCATCGATATACATGCGTGGTGATCTTCTTAATTAATTATCTTCTCTAATATGATCCGACGCTTATGTTATTAATTATTATATGTGGTTCTTGCATGTCAATATCCAGAGAGAGGCAGAGGAAAATCTTCCTTTCCTTTCTGATAAAGAAGGGATCATGGTTGTAATCAGAGATGTATACTCTAAAAAAGAATGGAGCTTGAAGTTCAAGTAAGCAAGCATCTGCTAATTTAATTTTCTTAGACATGCACATGTTGAGTTGAGACATTAGTAAATGGTAAAACCAACATCAGTATTAAGGTCTGTTGATGACACAGGTATTGGTCTAACAACAAAAGCAGAATGTATGTTCTTGAAAACACAGGTGCGAACCAAACTGGATTTTTAAGTCTCCAATGTTCTCTTCTTCTTCTTCTTCTTTGTGTCTATAAATATATTGCTATTCAAATCTCTTTTGGGGGATGCACAGGAGATTTTGTAAAGGAAAATGGGCTGGAGATTGGAGATTCTCTTACACTTTACGAGGATGAGAGCAAGAAACTCGTGAGTTGTTCATCTTTATCTTTATCTTATGATTATTATTTTTTTACAATTTACAATAATAGTAATAGTTGTTTACTTATGTGCTCAAAATTAAATTAAATTAAATTAGTCTTTGGACATCTTCACCTTTATATTTTTTTATGGATTACATCAGATTAATTAGATTCCAGTAATACCGATAGTTCAAACAGAAAAATTAAATTAATTAATTGTAGAAGGGAACAATTCTGTTTAGCTATATGACAATTTTACCCTCGACCTCTTTTGTACTTGCTGCTGACAAATCTTTTGGATGAAGGGATTATAAGAACACAATTGTATTAGAAGACCCTTTACTTCCAAGTTGAGACACATACTCAATTATGTCATGTGTTACTAATTGAACTGCCCCTTTCTATATACAACACTAAGAAACATGTAGCCAAAAAAAATAAAAATAAAAATATGTTGACAAGTAACGAATTATTCGAAATTGACTCGATCCGTAATCAACTACGTGTTAGTAATTAAACTACCTTTTATTATATGGAATATTAAAAAGTATGTAGTTGAAAGATAAAAATAAAAAAAGTAGAAAGCAATAAATAGGAAACTCAGTAACTACTTGAAATTGACTACACGTTAATAATTGAGTTGTTTCTTAACATATAGAATATTAAGAAGCATATAGCGAAAAAATAAAAATAAAAATACTGGAAAGAAATAGGCACACAACTCATGAGATATTTAAAATCGACTCGATCCATAACCAGTTACGTGTTAATAATTGAATTATTTCATATTATATGGAATATTAAAAAGTATGTCCCCGAAATATAAAAATAAAAAAAAAAACTAGAAAGTAATAAACAAAAAAACTCACTAACTACTTAAAATCGACTGCGTGTTAGTAATTGAACTGCCTTTATTGTCAAATAGATGATATACAGGCAAACAAAAGTTTGAATGATAATGTATGTTTATCATCTTTCCATGCAAGTAATATCTACTGTTTATCAGTTAGCATCCTGAATGAGTTCAATAGCTATTTCCTGTCAAGAAATTTTTATTTATTTCGGGTGCATTGTCTTATACTGTAATATTATCAATTTGCTTTCTTCCAAAAAATCTGATTCCCAATCTTTAATTTCTTCATGCGAGGGAACAGTATTTCTCTATCAAGCAGGTGGAAACTCCAGCAGTTGAGCCATCAAGCAAACAACACTCCACAAATCAGAACTGCATGTACATACCACATACTTACCAAGTGCGGGACGAAGAAGAAGCATCTTTAGCACTACTTATAGAACAACTTAAACATAAAGAACAGCAAGAAGAAGAAGCTAACAGTCTTGTAACTTTATCCATGGATATTGGTCCTGCTTATAAGCACAAAGAGGAAGAGAAGAATTATGCTCCATTCAACAATCTCACCAGCGTTAGCATCTATCCACAACCGGTCACAGCTGCAACCATGGCCACGCAACCCTCTTCTTCAGCACATACTGCAACAAGAGCTCTAGACGATCATTACATTGATGACTTCTATACTGACCTTGATGTTCTTCCTGATGGCCATTATAATTTTTTACTTTGATCAAAAAGCCTAGCTATGAATAAAGTTTTTAAACATTTTTAGAATATTCATTATAATTCACATTGATCGATCATTAATATTGTTTTTTACTTTAAACATTATAATTCACCTTTTCTAATCTTTTTTTTCTTTTTACATCTAATGCTCTTGATATCCGGTATAGCTATACAAACTCCAACTAATTTAGAATTCAAATCGGATGGAGCTATAAGGGAGTAAAACTCTCCCAACACATGTTCTTCTTTACATAAGACTAGAATCCGAGACTTTAGTTAAGAAATCTAAACTTCTTATCACTAAAATCAATAAATGTTAAAGAAAGGTTTTAATTAAATCTAGAATTGATCACCTTCGTCTCAATATATGAATAAAATGAAGTAACTCCTAGTTAATGTGAGAATTATTCAATTTGTTGGTAATTACATTTGCAGCTCAATTCAGCTGAAAAAAATCCATTCCAACAATTTAGGCTTACTCAAAACTCCATTTAGGCCGTTTAGTTGGGCAAAATTTAGATGAAGCCGAGGCAGTCCAACATGCATCGTCAATAACAGCCCAATATGAACTGCCTCCAACTCCAAAGCTTCACTTGCTTTCTATCTACAAGACCATATATTGCAAAGTTTTGGCATCATGTACTTCTTTTTCTTGGCCACAGATGGCATTTGTAACAAAGAATGTCTTGTCATAAAACACACAACCTTAAACCTCGTAGAATATGAGACAAGCAATCAATTCGTGAACTATATATCGTCTTATCTAATCCCTAATGGTAGCAAAGGTTGGCCATATCATCCTTTTGGAAGATTTTTGCTTTGCATTGTATACGTTACTATGAATAGTTGATTGACCCATACGATAAATATGTATAGTATGACACACACACATATATAGATATATATATATTTTTTTTTTGTAAAATATCATTTGTTAGTATTGTATAAGATTTATGACTGTTATTAGTTGTTAGTGTTAATAAAGGAGAGACATACTTATTACCTATTGAAAAATAAAATATTATATAAGCGAGTTTCACATATATATATCGCTATATAAATAGATTTTGTCTAACTCTCTTGCGAATAATTCAAATATTAACTTGAAATTGCCGCAAGATTCCATCACAAAATCTAGAAGTCTATAGGTAAAAATTTCCCATTTTGTCATATATCCCATGTATCTTACGCATGTAAAATCCAAATATAGGAGCATAATGTATGGTTGACAAAACCCTTTTATCTCAAAAAAAAAAAAAAAGAACAAACAAACAAAAATTGATTCACATCTCAAATTCTTGTTCAAATTAATCACAAATAATCTAACTGTAGATCTTTGTCTACTTTTTATACTTCACCTATCCATTTATGTATCTTTCTCTATCACTGTTTTTATGTTGGCTATGGCCTTATAATTAAGTTACTGAGGCAACAACAATTCAATTTGATGATGATGATGATGATGATGCTGATATGATGTTGGTTGAAGACATAAAAAATTATCAGCTAATGACTTCAATGTTGACCCCTAGCGCCCAGCGGGAAACTATTGTTATTTCACGCCCACATAAAAATGATTTTAACTTTTTTTTTTTTATTTATAAGTGCCTCAGTCATTATAACATCATAATACTTAAAATTTTCTTTTTCAAGCCTTTATACGTGTGTGTATATATATATATATATTCTATCTTATATTTTTTTTCTTTTATAGTTTTATTTGCACACTATTTATCTTTTTTTTATAAGGAGATCGTATGCTTTAAATTTTAATATTGTACAACAAGGGCAGCCCTCCCCTTTTAAATCAACAATGACATAAATATAATATTGACGTTGACCTAAATTTTGATAGACGGTGCATTATTTAGCCTTTTGTAATATTTGATACACACAGTTATACAATGAAATATAATATTGCACTTAGTGCTGAATCACGGAAATTTTCTCTTCTTTAATTTTTTTTCATGCTGAAATATACAATATTTAATAATATCATTCTCTGTTCGTAATAATAAGTATATGATAACATGAAAATTTTCACAGTGCACCATTTATTTTCTCAAAAAGTCACCCAAATGTATATATAATTAAGGAATAATTATTGTTTGTACACGAATCTAAAAATTTTGCCAGCCCATATTAATTTTAAAGCTCAACCCATAAAAAAAATTCATCAACCAATCAATCAACATACCAATTTTTTAGTTAATAGGGACGTGTTATGCCCTAAACTTTGGCAGAACAATAAGGGCAATTGTCCCGTTTAAATTGATGATGGTAGGAATAGAACTATATACCTTAGGATGTCATTAGAGAGAAGTTACTAATTGACTACAAACGAAATTTCTAATTTCTTTGGTCTTTCTTATTACAATTTTCCTGTTTCATTAGAGCTTGTAAACGCTTGTTTAATATAAAAGTTACCTATTTTTCCAATCTAGTTCCATAACAAAAACTCCCTTTTATATCATTCCGCCAAATTTATAAATTGTCATTAAAATGGAAACAAATGGGGGTAAATGTGTTTGAAAATTTACAATTTCTTATTGAAAAAGCAATTCTTTAAACACGTTCACGTTGATTGAACCAGTTGGCTGAAAATTGGAAGAACTATATAATCAATTCTTGCCTTGTGCTGATGTCAAAGTGATCAAGACAGAGCAGTGGCAACATCATAGTCGCCCTTTTATTGAGTCAATAATAGCTGCAAGAGAAAGCCCAAAGTCAATAACTTATGTACCAATCGGGTAATGTCCACATTACAAGAGGGGTTCTGTGGTCCAACTTTGTGGCCCAACTGCTGCTCAAATCCTTGACTCCTTATGCACTATTCACAGTTCACACCTTCCAGTTCTTTCTCAATTATTTAGTTTTGCTGCTCCTCCAATCTTTTTTTTTTCCATAAATAAATAATTAATTTTTTACCAATATTAATAAATAAGTAATATATAAATAATTATTTTATAATATTTTTTATGAGAATTAAATTCTGATTAAGTAATTTTTTTTCTACTAAATGTTTAATTAAAGGTGTTGTAGCATAAACATTTGATTATAAGCATGTGGTAGTGGTCTTGGTAGTCAGCAATTGCCTGCTAAGTACTATTGCTACAGTAAATATTGTGTCTAACATATTTTCAAAAAAAAAAAAAATAAATTACATTTCTTCAAAATATCTTCGACTCAGTAAAAGACAATTGCCTTGCATCTTGTATTAGAGCCTCAGATCTGTAGTCAACCCTAAGGTATTACCATAAGTACTATAATATATTTTATATAAATAATAGTGTGGTTATTTTTTATCACTCGTTATAAAAATAATAAATTCTAATAAAAAATATTGAAACTTAAATTTTTATAATTTTTACAAGTGCATATGTATTTTATTTAAACTATCTAATTTTAATAAAATAATTTAAATTGTATAATTAAAATATGAATTTTTTCACTTATTTGAAAGTTAAAGTAAATATATAGTTTTAAAATGAACATAATACAAAATTATAGGTTTTGTCAAAGGTTGAGTATATGTATAGGATTCTTACCTATATAAAATTGTAGGTTTCAATTGAAAAAAAAAAGACATTCCATTTATTGGTCTTCTTTACAAGTGGGAATAACAAACGCATGCTTTTCCAATTTATGTGAATTTGTAGGCACATCAATCATCAACATTTGGCTACGAATCAACCATTTTCTCCACCAACATGCTTTATGATAATAATTTTTATTTTTGGTTAAGCATGGTATGATTCTCCATTTTAACCTCACTAGTGGGCAACTAAAGAAAAAGCAAAAGCTTGATTAGCTTATAGTGGTGGATAATTTTTTTTCCCAATTGGACAGTTGAGATGCCAATGAATAGGTTCATTTCCATCGATAAATTGGAGGAAGCCATGTGTTGGTTGACAAGGGAAGAAAAAGGAAGAAGAAGAAGATGAGTTTGATGATGATTGGCAAGGAAATCGCAAAGCAAGTTTTAAAACAGCGCACATGAAGAAAGTTTCAAAACAATGGCCCACCAAAAACCCCATTATGGTGCTAAAGTCTCCTAAACCAATGTTCCACAAAAACAAACAAACAAATAAACAAAGACAAAAAGCAGGCCAGGCCAGGCCAGGCCACACCATGCTTTCTGGCTTTACACAATTTAATCTCTTTCTTTGAATTCTTACCTTTCATCATCACTAGTCCCACTTTCCCCTCCCACCTTCACTTTCTCATGTCCCCATTTATATATAAATAGTCTTCAAGTCTCATTTGAGTCAAAAAGGAGACTTTAAAAATCTAAGTGGCGGATAGATTCAAAGAAAGAGGAACTCGAACTACTAACCTTTGCCTGATTGCTTTTACAGCAATTCAAACTTCCTGTGTGTATTAAAGTACCCCCTAACCCAGGACACTTAAATTTAGTAGACTACCCCATTCTCCTTTCTCCTTTCTCTTTCTTTCCCACCCTTTCTTCTCACAAGTGGGTCCTAAAATTTAACATGGTCCCAACCCAAATAATAATAATAATCATCATCCTTTATAGCTTAAAAATTGGTTCCAATCCAGTCATCGTAGACCATAAACATCATTAATTTCCTCAACACCCTAATAAATACACCAATGCATTAAATTAGCAACCATAAACTAATTTTTGCATGCTCAAGCTAGCTCCCATCTTTCACACATAATATCTTCACAAGGCAATTTTTATTTTTTTATTTAGAGGGTACCCATCATCAAGAATCCAATGGCAAGTTAATTTTCCATAATAACCAATACTTGTGCACATGCAATAAAAGCTAGCATAGAGAGTTGGGTAGACTAGAATTTGTCTTTAGAGAAAGTGGAAATGAGATTATTAGAAGAAAAAGAAAACACACCCACGACGATGCTTCTAATGCAAAGCACACAAAAAATGGCATCTTTTTCTTCCACTTATGATTTATTTTATAAAAACCAAAGAAAAACAAAAATAAAGGGTAGAGTAGGGCAAGGTCAAGATTCCTTGCCCAATTATCTACTCTTTCTTTGACAGCTAAGGCCAAAGCTGCCTTTGCCATTTGATACAAGCTTTCTAACATTGGCACCTATCTCTCCCCTCAGCATTCATCTTCATTCACATTTGTTGCAAGCAATTCCTCAAATTATTAATGCCTAAAGAGTAACGGAACTGTATTTGATTTCAGTCAAATTTTAGAATTAATTGATGGAAGAATTAAAAACCGAGTCAGTCATCCACCCATGAAAATAATAGCCACCAATACAAATTAGGACCACCCAAATTCTTTCAAGATTTTTAACAATTCAAATTGAAACAAATTTTGACACATTAATTCCCCATTTAATGTAAAAAAGCTACAATTTCAAAAATTTCTTCTCAGATTTACTGTAATACTTATTCAATTCTAGTTCATTCATAGCTGAAACAGAGGTTAACTTAACAAGCATTATTATTATTTTGTAAACTGGAAACAGAGATACAAGAATCCAACCTTAATGCCTTGAAGAGAATTATACCATTGGACTATTCAGCTTTCGACTTTTACAATTGCATTTTTTAGTTGATGGACTTTGAATGTTGTGTCAATTTTACATAACAACTTTAAAATTTTTAATATCAATTAAGTTCAAATTTGTGGGATTAATTTTTACAAATTAATTATCTATTCGTTACAGACTTGATCTTAAGTATCAATGGATAGTCAAAATTAACTGTCCCTCTACTCTAGTCTAACCCCACTTTTCTATTGAGCTTTGCTGAACTTTCTAGGCAACCAAACAATACCAGAAAAAATAAATATTCCCAAGAAATAAAATTTAAACACATAAACTAAAATTATACAGTTGAAGCAAAGACGATCTCATTCTCTTGAACATCCAACATTACAAGATTATATCAATGCCAGCAATATTTTTATATAATAAAAATCTTACACAATACAAAAAAAAAAAAGAAGACGAGACATTTTTAATTCAAGAAGAAGAATTTGCAGAACCTGAAACTCTAGGTGACGTGACAGGGAAGAGCGGCAACAACCGCGGTGCCTCAGCTTCACGTGGAGTAGATGCTGGCGACGGATGCAAGAAAAAGCCTTTTTCTTTAATTGCTTTCTCCTCCGCATCAGTATCTAATAAATTACCATTAACACCATTATTGGGAAGATTATTGGTGTTATTATTATTCATAGGACTGCTATAACAGTTAGTGTAATTTACAGCTCCAGATCGGTCAAATGGGTCAGGAATTAACGGCGTAACTGGACTGAGAACAAGGGCTGGAAAATCAAGAATACTGGGAGAAAGGATCTCGGGTTTACGAGGCGAAAACCCAGAATTATTAGGAGCGAAAATTGGGTTAAGAGGGTTGATCTTAAGGTTCTTGATTGAGTTTCTACGTTCATAGAGTTTAAACCCAGATGAAGGTTGGTTCTTTTTTGGGATGGTTTTGATAGGAGGAATGCTATGGGTATGGGATTTAGGTAAAGAGTCAGGTTGGGTGTTGGCGGAGGGGGTGTTGGCGGTGGCGGGTTTAGGGGATCCGGTTAACATTTGAACGACTTGTTTGAAAGAGGAAGTATCAGCTTGGACAAAGGTAGTTGGGTATGGGTTAGTAGATTCGGATCTGGTGATAGGTTTCGGAGAAGGAAGTGGTGGTGGTTGACTGCAGTGGAGAGCATTGTTAGTGGTGTTGGTGGTGTTGGTGGTGGTGCTGTTGCTGCTGCTAGTGCTACTGTGGCTGTTAGGGGAAGGAAGCAGAGATTGTGTATGTGGGCTGTGATGATCGTGGTGTCTTGGTGAGGTTTCCATTGATGGGTCTGATTTTTAGCAGTGAAAGCTCTCTGCTTCTTTTTTTTCCTGATAAACTCTGCTCTGAACCAACAAAAAAAAAAAAAAAAAAAAAAGAGAGCTTTGAAGGAGAAGAGATGAGAGAAGAAGAAGGACTTTGTTACTTTGTTTGGTTTGGTAAGAAATGTTTTGGTGGGGACTAGAAGCTTTGAAGTTTCCTCTGTGTGTGATTTTAATCTTCCACGCTACCATTGAGGAGTTGTGCTTCACGCTCCCAAACCATCTCTCCTTTGGGTGTTTTTGAATGTGGAAATGATAGTGGAACTTGGAAATTTTTGTTAGGGTATTTGCTAAATTATTGAGAATCTATCATCTAGTGAAGGAATCCAATAGCTAAACAAATTTCTTTTTGTAATGGGATTTTAAAGGTAGTGTTTACAATTAATTGAACCAACTAAATGTTTTATATCATATAGTTAATTTTTTTTTTTTTAGAAAATCATATGGTTAAATTTTGATGTGTAGAATAATGTCTTAGTATAGCTAAATTATATTTAATTTTTTGTTGTAATTAAAACTTTAATGTAACAAAATTATTTATTTTAACTGAAAATCATCCATTATGAAGTTTAATGATATGTTAAAATAATTAATTTTAAAGTTATAAGTTGTACATTTACAATATAAATAATAAAACCAACTAATTCATTTCTTGTAGAGAAATCATTTATCTCATCATTTCACCTATAACTTTTTAAAAAAATATTAGAGAAGTCTTATTAAGAGTAAATAGATGAAAGTACAAAAGAAAAAGAGTTATACTTTGAGGATATACGATCTGTTATGGACAAATGTTATTCTTATAAGGAAGTGAGTAGTTATATTTAAAAATTATAAAGTAAAAATTATATAAATATGAAGCAGATTAGCTAGATAAGTTCTAGAATCATCTGTAAGAAGATCAAAAGATATAATTAAATACTATTAGAAAAAAAGAACGATTTTTGAATTGTTTTCCAAAATTGAGTAACGCCTGACTATTGATTGGTAAGAATAGGAGTGAGTATAAATTAATTAATTAATGGAAGACTTTGATTTTTTTTTTTAAGGAATAGTTGAATAAATTGATGGGAAAGTGAAAGAGACGCGCAGAAGAAGAAGAAGAGGGAATAGAAGAGAGAGTGGTAACATGCGATTGGTGGTGTGTGGAATTTCAGACAAAAAAGAATGGGCCAAGTGCGAGAAATCGTCAAAAAAGAGTTCAATATTTTCCATTGACTTGTACAACCCCTCACACCCCACTTCCCCTCCTCTTGAGTCTGACTGCGGTAACCTATTAAAAAAAAAAAGGCCAAAGGTACCCCAAAAAAAATATATAAATAAATAAAACTCTTTCAACTATTTTAAAAAATTCAATTATTTATCTAAAATTTTATTTATACTAATATTAAATTCTTACTCTCTCCGTTCATAATATTTGATAAAAATTTTTTAAAAATATCTCAAAATTTTGTTATTTTTCATTTTATGATGAAAATTAATTAAATAAATATCTATAACATCCTTATTAATTACATTGATAATATCACTAATTTTTTACTTTGAATATATTTAATAAATATGTTGAATTTTCCTATTTTTATATAACTATCAATTTGCTCTTCTCTAAAGTTAATATTTGGGGTAGGAGTGTCAAAACGGGTTGGTGGGTCGTGTTCGTATCGGGTTGACCCACTCTGGTGACACGATTAGGGTTAACACGAACACGACCCATTTATTAATCGTGTCAAATATCTCAACCCGAACACGACATGTTTATTAAACGGGTTATACGAATACGACACGTCTAACCTATTTATTTAAATGGGTTATGCGGGTCATTAAAATTGACACGACCCATTTAACCTGTATAATATTTATTACCTATAAAAAAATCATTTTCACAAAAAAAAAAAAAAAAAAACTTACAATAATAACCATAGCTTAGCAACTTGCATAATACATACAATTTCCATAAAACCTAGTAAAATTCATATGTTAAATATCAAAACTCAAAACTACGTAGTTTTGTTTAGATGTAAATTGGGTTAATGTTAAAACTTAAAACTAAATTAGATTAATATTATGTTAAAAATAATTAGGTTAATAACTTAATATTATATTTATATTAGTTTTGATAAAACTATGCCAATATTATATTTATATTAATATCATATTAGGTTAATATTAATATCAAAACTTAAAACTAAATTAGGTTAATCTCACATTAGATTAATATCAAATATCACATTAGGTTATATTTATATTAATATCACATTAGATTATATTTATATTAATATCATATTAGATTAATATTAATATCAAAACTTAAAATTAAATTAGGTTAATATCACATTAGATTACTATCAAATATCACATTAAGTTATATTTATATTAATATCACATTAGGTTATATATATATATAGGTTAATATCACATTAGGTTATATATATATATATATATATATTAATATCACATTAGGTTAATATTAATATCAAAACATCAAAACTATCAAAACTACGTAGTTTTGTTAGATGTATATTAGGTTAATGTTATAGATTAATATTATGTTAAAAATAATTAGGTTAATAACTTAATATTATATTTATATTAGTTTTGATATAACTATGCTAATATTATATTTATATTAATATCATATTAGGTTAATATTATATCAAAATTTAAAACTAAATTAG
>CATIWK010003791.1:0-10936 GCA_949634005.1 Mallotus japonicus | reverse complement strand
CCCAAGTTCACTCTTTATTGAATGTGATTTTTATTTATTAAAAAATTAGAATTACCACTATTTTGTGAAAAAGAAAATGAAAAACTAAATTTCAATGAGTTCATTAAACTTAAATCTTTTTTTTTACTCTATATATAGCATTAGAATAAAAAAAATCAACAAAAAATTTGTTTATTATAAAATAAAAGAACAAAATTAAACCTCTCCTTCTCTCTGGCCGCTGCTTTTTTTTTTTTTCTGCAACTTATTTTCTTTTAGTGATTTGGTCATTTTTGGTCAAAATTAATATATAAATATTATGGATCTGAGTGTTGATGTCAGATCTTGGATTCTTGATGAATATTTTCTTAATATTTTGGTTATATATTGTTATGGTGGTTGACAGTTTTGTGTGGAATTTATTCCATAGCTTGAGTTCTTGGATCAGTTCATCGAAGCAGTTATATAGTAGATCAAGCAACTATAATGATAAAGATTTAAAGAATACAGTTAAATTATGCTTCAATTTGGCGCTTTCATTACATCTTAGGGTACGTTTGGATCGAAGCTAAATATATGGGGTGTAACAATTACAAGTGTACCTATTACAGAAATAACAGTTATATATGTAATAATTAAATTGTTAACTTTATTTGGTAAGGGTAACGTATAAGTTGTGTAATTAATTTTTTTTAAATGTTAATATATATAAAATTATTAAAATAATATAAATAAACAAATAAATTATCAAATTTTCATAAATAATATAATTAATTTTAAAAAATCAAATAACTAAAAATTTTCATAAAAATAAAGTTACATAATATATATTTATATATTCCTATACATAAAAAAAATAAAGAGAAATAAATTAATTTATACATTTTTATAGATTTAATTTATGTTTCATTAATATAAAAAAAACTAAGAAAATTAATTAAAAATAAATATAAAATGATAGAAAAATGAAATACTCAATAAAATAAATTTTTACAGGTCTTTACTCTACCTCCAACTAAGTTAACAAAAATACATAAAAATGAGGTTAACTGTTTTTTTTAAAGAAAAATAATTCTATTGATTCAAACTAGTAATACATCGATAGAAATATAGATACAAATTCGCTAAAAATCATAGAGGATGAAACATCACTCAGGTTAATAGCATAATAAATCGGCTCAAAGTCTACAAATTTAATAATACTATAGCGACTAGAATACCTATGACTTCAGTTCTGCAACATACTAACGACTACAATCTGATTTGTTATCTCTGTCTGATCGAATATTCTTTGTCCCTCTAAATCTCCCACACACAAATACAACACTACACAATATCGTACCAAGATGACAAAAAACCAAACGCCGCAATAAACGATGAAATCACGAAAATAAAATAAAACCCAGATTTATGTGGAATAACCACTTATTTAAGAAATAAACTAATAAAAAGAGGTGTAGAGAGGTGATTTTAGGCCAAAAATGGCAAAAAATTATCCCTCATTGCTTAACGAAAATGAGTGGCTAAAAAAAAAAATTTAGAGAAAAAAGGTTAAGATTTATTATTCAATAAATTATTAACATGAGGTTAACAGTTAAGAGGGGTTAAATGTTAATCTTAATATTTTAGAATTTACCAAATATGGTTAAAGGGGTTAATGTTTTAGAAGTATATGGCCAAACAAGGTTTTTTTCTTGTCTTTAATGGGAAGAATTTTTGTACTAAATGTAATATTATTTTTATTTTTAGGTATGGATATTCTTTTTTTTTAAGTGAGTATTTTAGTTTTCTGATTGTACTTTTTTTGTATGTATTTTATTTTTTTATTGTATTTTCTTTGTATCTTTTTAAAGTGATGAGTGAAATTTCATTTTATGACCAAAAAAAAAAAAAAGAACACAATTAAAATGCTATTTATAAATGAAACGTTAATCTTTTATTTAATTTTGATTAAACAGTATTTTTGATAAAATTTTCAAAAATTAATTAAATCAAAATTTCTTAGTTAAAAATTATATTAAAATCATCAAATTTTGTAATACTAATAGGTCAAATTTTTTGTACGCAATTTCGCATGATTACTCATTCTGTATATGCTTAGCGTGCAACAACTTTAGCAATAAATATTTATAATCTCTGTTATCTAATTGCAGGTCAACTCTTCATTATTTAGAAAAATACTATATATATATTTTTAAAAATACAAATAGAATTTAAAGCTTTTTTTTTTTTATATAACTTGGGCAGTTGGCAATCAACACTATTGTTGTTGTTTTTCTTTTAGTTTGGATCACATGGCAAATTTAAAATTCAATAATAGTTGTCCACTTTTAATTTAATAATCCCAATTGAAAAGTAGGAAGCAAGTAAAAAAGACTAAAATAATTACAAGAAAACCTCAATAAATGATATTTGATTAATTAATAAACATTATTGATTAGTACTGATCTTGGATCAACATATTAAATTAATAGTTTTCTAACATTAGATAGAAGTTCTTTAAGACACTTTTAATATATGAACTAATAATTTTTAAAAATACTAGTAATAAATACTATGTATTTTTAAATATTTTAAAATACAGTAGCATGATTATTTTCACTTAAACTGATATGTTTTATTTATCTTTATTTAATTAAGATTTTATTTTAAAAATTTTTATTTTAGAGTGTAAAATTTTTTTTAAACATTAATTTATTCATACAAATTATTTATTTTAAAGCTTATGTTACTTTTTTTTAAATAATTTTAAAACATAAGAATTTTTGAACAAATTAATAAACATAATTGATTAGTATTGGTTTTGAAAATAAATAATTTGTAGGAATATATTAATTTTTAAAAATAATTTCACACTCTAAAATTTTATTTTGGTGATCATCAAACTTTGTACTTATTTCATTTTGGGTACTAAACTTCAATTCATATTATTTCAGTTACCAATCTCAGTTGGCATTTAACTTATATGATGATGCAACAAATATTATTTGAATATTTCAAGTCCGGCTGGCAGATCAGCAAAACACTACCAGGTAACCTATCGATGATACTTAAATTAAAGTTTAGTTACTGACAAGAAATGAATTGAAGTTTAGTACCCAAAATAAAATTAGTGTAAAGTTGAGTGACCAACAAAATATTTAACCCAATCTTAATTAATACAAAATAAAAAAAAATAGTTTAAATTTTAAAAATATTAGGGTTTAATTGTATCAAATTAAAGATTAAGGGTTTTTTTTTTTAGTTTTTGGAGTCCTAAATGTTAAAATTTAACATCTATTATGTAAAAAAAAAAAAGAGTTTATTTCAACCATTTTTAAATTCATTTATAAATTTTATTTTGTTTAAAAATTAATAAATTTTGCAAAGAAATATATATTATATATAAAATATAATCATGTTTATAACTTAATAATTTATTAATTTATTAGTGTTTTACTTAATTAATAGTTTTCTTAAATTGAACCACACTAAACCGGCCGATGCACAACTCTATTGGGCATAAAGAAAAAATTTCAAGTTTAGTCCTTGCAATTCTCTCTGGTTGTTATAGTAACCTGTCACCTTCTTCACCTCCGTTTACCGGTCGACCGACCACAAAATCTCACAAAAATTTAATCATAGCTCCCTCTCAGTGCTGACAACATCATGGGGGCTTTTTGTTTCGCGAAAAATGTGTAGATTTTTTCAAATAAAGCTTGAAAAATTTGGCCAAAACAACCACCGTCGAATCACCACTTACAGCGCCAATGAGCCACACTGCAACCACCACCATCATGCTCATCTTACTTCCAGGAGTTTATAGAGATTAGTCACATCTTCTCATTTTTTTTTTTTTTTTTTTTGCGATTCCAACGATCTCCATCATTATTTCTGTAGTTTAGTAGGTAATTAAGGACCATTAAAAGATGGTTGTGACTTGTGATGATTTTAAGTGATTTGGATGTGTTTTGGGTTATTGGCACGTTTTAATAGTCACCAGTGAGGAACAGTGGTCTGTCCAAAAATTTTTGATTTAATTTTTAATAAATAATATAAATTGTGGTAATTATTTATCATAACCGGGGCAAAGTCAAATTTCTTATAATAATTATGAGATAAATTTCCAAAATAGTTTCAGTAGAAATTATTGTATTTCTATTTAAATTAATTTAGTTCATCAAAACTATTTCTATTGGCCTCAAAATGCATATTTAGAGCATTCAAGAGTTAATTTTGACAATTCCTTAATTTTAGTAAATTTTTTAGAATTTTTTAAGGAAATTATTGAAAATTTATTGATTATTTATTCATTAATAAATATTTCTTATGCTAGAAAGTTTCGGAGTGGGAGCCATAAAAATTAAGTCGATGAAGACACATCAGTCAACACATTATACTTATAAGTTAATATTTTAAAATGTTTATTGAAATTATATGCATTGTAGAAATAATTAAATTTGTCAAAAATATGATTTTATTGCTATAAAATATAATAATGTAAAATGGTTATTTTATTTATTATGATAATGATATTATTATTACAAACATTAAAAACATGCATGATCTGCCTAAAGCACATGATTGAATTGTTTTACTCTTAATATAATTTTAAAGAAATGTTTTTAGTTCTGTATTTATTTTATTTTATTGATAATATAAATGTTTTGAAGAAACTGGTAGAATGGATTATTTGGTGCATGTCACCAGAATTATGTGCCCATTGATTATGATCTTAAGTCAGGTATGTTCATGATTTGTGATTAGATCTTGGTTGAGCTTGTTCTTTCAGGACATGATTTAAGATGAATCTCAGTTGATCTTGTTTTGTTGAGGTATTAGTGTTGATATAAGTGACTTGACTATGACTGTAACTTGATTGAGTATGATCGCTCGGAACAATGGTCACTTGAATTTAAAAGAGCTGAAAGGCTAGTAGATTTAAAATTTAGGGTTCTACTACCGTTTTTTTACCGAATATTTTTGTTTAATATTATTTTATAATTTATTATAAAAATTTAGTGAACTATGGGATATTTTCAGTGAAGTATATTTTTTATAGTTGCAGAGAATAATTGAGATTTTAGTAAGTGAATAATTTTAACGATTTAACACATTTCAATATTTATTTTTTAAATGATTTTAAATGGTTGAAGTTAATTTTTTTTAAATCAGCATGAATTTATAATATTAATTCATTTAGTGAGATTTAACTCCTCTCAACTTTATTTTTTTAGGATCTCTATAGCTAAATTGCTATTTGTCCTATTCTATGCCGGATTTCTTCTTCCCCAACTTGATTTATCATATGTTTGAAGTATTAGTATATTGTAATTAACAGCCTAGATACCGCAATAGTATTAATGATGCATTGTATGATTTTAAGTTGAGTTTTGGTGAATTATTGGCATTTACTTTAGTGGTTATTTGAGTTAGCTTTGTGGTATCTTGTTACTATTCACACGTGTAGGATAGTCCAGTTACTGAAAACTCTGTTGGATTTTAGAAAGTTTAATATTATTTATTTTCATTAAATGAATGTTAATCATGCTTATTACGAGGCTTGGAAGCATATAAATTTTCCATTTATAATCCCGGTTATGTACTCTTTGAGTTCGGACGGTGACATTGTTGTAAAATTTAAGGTTATTTGCAGAAAAAATCCCGACTTTTAACGCTTTTTACAATTTAATCACATCTTTTCAAATTTGGTAATAAAATACATCAACTTTCAATCTTTGGCAAGTCGAATCACCGATGAGAAAATTGGGAACTGCTTGCTTGCGTGGCAGCCGGAGACTGTATAACTTATCCACGTCAGTGGGGCTCTATCACCAATTCAAACCGCACCGTTTTAACATATTTCATTTTTTTTTCAATCACTAATTCTCAACCTAATCGACAAAAACTACAGCGTTGAACTCACTACTGATGATCTCTCTATCGTCCGTCTCCGGTAGGATTTTGGTGGTGGTCAGAGGATTTTACGATGAGAGACGAAGGAGTATTAATAGCTTTCAATACCTCCTCCTCCTCCTCCTCCTCCTCCTCCTCCTCTTCTTCTTCTTCTTCTTCTTCTTCTTCTTCAGCAGATGTCGATACGGCTGCAACAACCATCAATTCCTCTAATATCGTCTTAGGCTGCTTTCTCTTTTCTTCTTCTTCTTTTTCTCTTTTCTCATCTCATCTCATCTTAGGCTGCTTAATTTTTCTCATCTCATCTCATTACTATGAGAAGCCATATCTTAGCTTAGCCTGCTATAGAGACTAGAGTTTCTTAAGACGATTTGCACAGGTCTTAGAAAATGAACACACTAGAACTGTTAGTATATAGTTGTATCATCTTACTTCCCATGAATAAGAAGGAAATCAAAAGAACTCACTCAAAAAGAGAGAAAAACTTCAATGAATAAAAATTTGAAATGCACTTTCCTAGAGAGTATGATTAACATAAAAAAAAAAACGACAGTAATCTGTATGAGAGGTTTAGCATAATATGTGATTCAAATTAACAGTAATCTACAGAGTGACAAACATACCTCATGCTCTGGTATGTAAACAATGATTGGTTGACGGCATAATTTTGAAAGCACCTGATTCATTGCAGCTGTCAGTTGTCAGCAAATAATGTTTTGATAGAATGGAAAAGAGGAAAAAAAACACAAATGTCCTCACACCCTCAAGGAAATGAAAGGAAAATGAAAGGAGAGAACAACGTATTTGAATTGCTTCATAATACATATTGACAATATTTGAAGTGCTAAGGCTCTAACCAAAGATCAAAATGTCAATTTTCCTGTGCCCCCTCTTTGATGTAATCAAGAAAGAAAGTTTTAAAGATCTTGTTATTTAAGAAATGAAAGTTTGAGTAATTATTAAGAAATTTTTGTTAGTTTCAGAAGATGTGATGGGATTTTTGTTAGTTTTAGAAATTTATAAATTTCTACTCTGTTTACCACATGTAAAACAGAGTCATGATGAAACAGAGAGAAATCTGACAATGACTAGGGAGGTTGATAAGGGAATAGTAGGATGCTATTAAGCTTAATAAAATCTTATGAACGATTATTGATTTTGATGGTTGAAATTCTTGTCTGCATTTGAGACTTTATGCTATTTTTTCTTAAATTGTATTCAAATTTCAGTGTATTGAATTGGTGTTTTTGTATGCTAGTTTGGTGGAATATTATTTTGTGCATTAACGAGTCATCTGGTTCGTCGATGCACACCACATGTTTAACGAAATGATGAAGAGCCTCACAAGTTGGACTTGGCTTATGATGATGGAATTCTTGTGCTTGTGTAAAATACTGAGAATACATTGATCCTTCGGAGTGCCTGACATGATTATTCTTACTGCAATCCTTGTAAATTTCGAAAACCATTCAATTGTTGGTCATTCTCTCAATTAGCCGAGAAATCCAGGTAGCATTTTCCTTTGTTGGATGGATGCTATAAAACTTTTGAACTTCCTTTGGCCACCATACAAGCTTTTTGTGGTGGACATCACAGAGGCATAGGGCAAGTCTGCAAGTCTGCATATGGCAATAGAAGGATTTGTTACTGGTGGAAAATTAATAGCAAGTACCCTAGAAACTTGCTAAGGGGTACCAAATTAGAGTTATGATGTCGACATGAGCTTTGAATATCAAAGAGAAAAAAATGTGAACTCAGCTTTCATTTGATCTCTTTTGTTTTGTTTTTTTTTCTTGATTCTGCTTTTTTTTTTTCTTTTTTTTTTCCGGTTTAAAACACTGCGTTTTGAGGTGGACACAAAGCCAGTTGATGTGGATTTTTTAATCAATCTCCGGCTGCCACCTAAGCAGGTTGTCCCCGGTTTTGTCACCGGTGATTCGAATTGTAAAAGTTTGTAAAATCATGTATTTTATTGCCAAGTTTCAAAAGATGTGATTAAATTGCAAAAAGCGCTAAGGGTCGGGATTTGTTTTTCAAATAACCCTAAAATTTATAACTTTTTTTTTTCATAAAATATGTTGTTCTTTTTTATAAAAAAAATAATATCAATTTTTTTTATCATAACACTTTAAGTTATAAAGCAATACTAACATTTTTTGAAAAAATTTATAATCATAAAAAAATAGTTTTATAAAAATATATCGAATAAAAAATAAAAATCAATAATTTCTTCATTTTTTCATAAATTAAAATAAATATTTTTAAATAAACAAGTCATTAAATTTTAAAATAAAATTATAGAAAATATGCAAATAATTATCTTACAGTTTCACTCATTTTTAACTACATGCTAAAATTTTATAAGCAGTCTGAAATTTTATTTTTACTCATGCCATATTAGAGGATAACTTTTTGTCACGGAAAATACCATGTACCTCTAGTTAAGAATGAGTCAAAATACATGGTAACTATTTGTACTTTTTTCTTATTATTATCATGCCAAAGGTCCAAATTGGACCTCATTTTACCTTAAGTTTATATAGTACTTTTCTTTAAAAACTAGACTATATTGGATTTTTTTAAAAATATTTTTACAATTAAGTCCTATAAATTCAACAAAAAAATTATTTTAATGGTTAATTAATAAAAAATTATTTAGTCTAACAAATAAAATTAATAAAAACTTTTTTAAAAAATATATAACCTAATTATAAAGTTTTAACATTTGTAAGCTTATGCAATAATTTTTTAAAATATTTTAAAATTTTTTTGAAAATTTTTAAAAACTTTTAAAATTAAGTGCTATAAATTTTTAAAAATTTTGTATTATATATATATATATATATATAGTGGCATCTTTGCTTAGCTATATAAATAACTTTTTAATTTTTAATATTTATAAATTGGCTGCAGTGTTTTGTTTTCTATATCTTTTAACAAAGTTATTTTCCATAAGGCCACCTAGCATAACATAAAAATTAAATATATTTATTATTATATTTAATTCATATTTTACTTAAAATAGAAATCTGTAAGTATATTCAGTTTGTATTTCTATTTATCTTTACGTATTTTAAGTATAAATTTTAACTAATTATGTGCTAATAGATTACATTAATGCAATTATATATATATATTTATTATATTTAATTAGGAATTTACTTTGATGAAGAAATCTATAGTTATATCTAATTAGTGTTTTCTACTAATCTTTACGTATTTTAAATTAAATTTTCTACTAATTTATGTGCTAATAGTTAAATTAGATAAATATATAATTTAATTAAAACTAAAACTGTATTAAAAAAACTACATTAAAAAAAGTACACTCGAAGATTAAAAAAAAAATCAATTTGAAATTTTTATGTTATGAGCTCTTTCTTCATATCTCTTTCTCTCAAGAGAGAGGACAAAAGCAAAGGAATCCTATATTTTCATTCAAAACTTCAAGGATGGCGATCTTGAGATCGGTGTTGTAGTTGATTGCATTATCTTTCTCTTACTTTACGAGTGTGAGATCTAATTTAACTGTTAGCACAATAGTTATGATTTGTGATCTAGTAATTAGTTTATTCCCTTTGTTGCTGTTTTTTTAGGGAAGACACCGAACAAGTGAATTTGAAAAAAAAAATAACTGCAATTTTACCATAATATTAAAAATTTAAATATTTGTGATTTTTTTTTATTTTAAAAAATATATGTCAATTTCAAAAATTTTTAATTTATGATGTAAACATCTATTTATTCCAAATACACCTTTTCACCCCTTAACTTTTCAACTTTAACCTATTGCACCTATTAACTATCACTTTTATCCTATAACACATCTATACTCCTATTTTGAACCCATGTCACCCTCCATTTAGTAACAATAATAGCGTAGGTAAAACGTGCGCTGACATGGACATGGCATCCACGTCATTTTAGAGTAATTTTTTAACCTAAGTTAAGATATTGGTTAAAAAGTTAGATATCTATGAGATAAAGACTTATGTGGCTTAAATCAAAATCCCCCAAATGCTTGAAGAAACCCTAACCCCGGCCCTCTTCTCCAAAAACGAATATTTTTAGAAGGGAAAGTGCAAAGATTCGACTGAGTAAGCAATCTTTTGAGCTATTCTTCTATAATTTCAAGCTGTAAAAAGCCATTCTTAGTCATGCACATCTCTGTATGAAAGGCAGGAATCGAAATCAGCTCTCCTCGTTCTCTCGCTTTCTCGATTTTTGTAGTTCAAATTTGAAATGAAACTGAAACTAGCTAAACGCAAGTTTTCGACGTCATCAAAGATGGAACCACCAGAGCCGACAATCATGAAGAAGCAGCAAACCAAAAGCGCTCACCTCCTCCACCATAAGATCTCTCTGATTCTTCTCTCTCCGTTGAACTCTGTATATTGTAATTCTAGTAGAGTTACTTTCAAATCAAATGCTAAGAAGAGGAAATTGCAAGATGATGTGCCATTTAAAAGAATGACGAGATCTTATTACTCTAAGGAAAACGAGAGAAACGAAGAAATGAAGTTGAAGTGAGTGAATCATCATGTGTTGAATCAAATTCTAGAGTTGATTTTGATGTTTCTATGGAGAAAGTGTGCAACGATTTCGTTTCTACTGCTTCTAAAGCAAGTAAAAGTAAAACATGTGAAATGGTGGAGCTCTTTGATGAGATTACCAAGAACCAAATGGTTTCAACTGATGAGTCTGTAGTAGAGCATATGTGTTTTAGGGAATGTGTTTTAGGGCGTCGACGCACTCTGCCTCGTATGTAAACAGGCACCAATCCACGCTGGCAGACCTAATATCCAATAGAAATAAGTTTGTTCCATTCGAGGGTGACATGGGTCCAAAATAGGAGTATAGATGTATTATAGAAAAAAAATGATAGTTGAGAGGTGCAATAGGTTAAAGTTGAAAAATTCAGGGGTGAAAAGGTGTATTTAGCCATTTATTAGGCTAAATACTTTATTTATATATATCATGGTGCTTTATAGTGTGATCACTAAGAAATAATTTTTTTTAATAATATAAAGGTGAGTGATGATATCATTTTTATAATAATATA
>CATIWK010003687.1:0-10166 GCA_949634005.1 Mallotus japonicus | reverse complement strand
TAGTAGAAAAAAATAATAAGAGTCATTCTATAGTACAACTATTTGTATCAATACAAATAAAATCAGAACCGTTAGATTACTACTAATTTAATTGTAGCCATTGATATAATTTACAGGTATTGGTACACCAAAAAAATCAATGGTGGTAATTAAATAAAAATAAATCTAACGGTTCTAATTCTATTTGTATTGATACAAATGTTTGTATTATAGCAAGTGCCAATAATAGGATTCATCTATACTTACATGTAGTGAGACCTACTAAAAAAATAAAGGAAAACGGTACAAATATCCCCTAATTTTTTATTTTAAGTGCAAATATACCATTAATATTTTTTTAGAGTTCAGATACACCCTTAAAGTTACAAAAATTAGTAAGATATATTAACACAGTAAATGTAATTGTCATAAGTTATTGTTTATGTACCAACCTCTTAGTTATTTGTTTACTTTATACTTCTCTTGTAACCTACTAGTGTATAAGTATCTTTTGTAACCTACGTACATAATACAAAATTCATATTACCTTTCATCATCTACTTTCACATGGTATCAGAGCCCCATGGCATCAAATACTGAAACCCATATTGTCCCTGTCACTCCTTCCTCTTCTTCTTCTTCAACCTCTACTCAAGTTAATTTTTCTGTTAAACTTAATTCATGAAATTACTTAGCTTGGAAGACTAAACTCATACCTCTTTTGAATTCATAAGATCTTATGGGATTTGTAGATGGATCTCGACCACCACCTTCTCCCACCATCATGAATACCGATACTCCACCCTCTCCAATTCCAAACCCGGAATTTCAAGTGTGGTTTAAAAAGGATCAGTTGCTATTGTCTTGGATCTTTTCCTCCCTCACCGAAGAGATTTTTCCCTATGTTGTGGGTGTCACATCCTCTCTTCAAGCATGGATGCCCTTGCTAATGCCTTTGGAGCTATGTCTCAAAATCGACTTCTCCAGCTTCATATTGAACTTTAAGAGTTCAAAAAGAATGGTCTTTCGGTCACTGAATATTTACGGAAGGCAAAGTCAATTGCTGATGAACTTGCCGCCGCCAGAAGAAGCATGTCAGCTGCAGAATTTAGTGCCATAATCTTCCACAATATTGGCATGGATTATCAAGGTATCATCTCTTCCTTAACTCTTCGGGCAGAACCGGTCACATTTAATGAGTTACACAGTCAACTAGTGTCTCACGAAATCCTTCTCAAAAGTAATTCTGATTCCCATATGGCACACCTTGCTCACAAACCACCATTGTTGCCCACTCCCAACATTCCACCCTCTTCTCTTTACCCAGTCACTTCCCCTTCCTATTATCGCCCACCTTTCCAACCCGAGCTCCTACTCCGAATTATAGACCTCCCTAGCAGAATCGAAATCACCGAGGTATGTCATGTCAGATTTGTGGACTGCACAATCATACATTGGTCACTTGCAGATGCCGTTATTAGCGTTCCTCACCATCTGCGTCGTTCCCATAGGCGCACATTAGCTACCATCAACCTTAATCTTTACCTCAGTCACATAACTCCTTTCAACCATAGCTTGCAGATACTAGTGCATCCGCTCATATCACACCAGACCTAGGATCTCTGCACCTTCCTCAACCCGTTCCTAATTCAGACAGACTATACATTGGCAATGGTACAAGTTTGAACATTGCTCATTCAGGTAATTCTTATCTCCCGACTCCCTCAAAGACTTTTCTATAATCTAATACTCTACATGTTCCAAAAATTTCCAAGCCATTACTCTCTGTCCACAAATTTAGTGTTGATAATAAATGTTTCTTTAAATTCTGGCCTTACTATTTCTTTGTTAAGGATCAGGACACTAGACAGACATTACTAAAGGGCAAAAATAGACATGGCTTGTATGAATTTCTAACTACTATCAATAAAGCTTTCCTTGCAGACTCCTCTGACTCATATTCATTGTGGCATTCTCGCTTAGGTCATCCTTATCATCAAGTCATCTCTACCATTGCCAAGCATAACCAACTTGATGTATCGGCACCACCATTATCACCTTGTCAATCTTGTTTGTTCATTTAAATATTTTGTTCATTTTGTGGATGACTTTACTCGATTCACTTGGATTTTCTTTCTCAAGAATAAAAGTGAAGTTTATAATGTCTTTCTCAATTTTCACAAATTTGTTCAAACATAATTTAACACTACCATTCAAGCCTTTCACTCCGATTGGGTTGGGGAATTTTAAAAAGTAAATCAATTTCTTAAGTCACAGGGCATTATACATCGCATTGCATGTCCATATACACATGAACAAAATGGACTTGCGGAGCGCAAATTTCACCATATTGTTGATACAGGGTTAGCTTTGTTAGCTCATGGTCATGTTCCATTTAAATTTTGGCCTTACGCCTTTGATACTGCTGTTTCTCTCATTAATTCTATGCCAACACCTGTCCTCCACTCTCACACACCATTTTCCAAATTATATGGAGTTCAACCTAAATATCATGATTTAAAGATTTTTGGTTACGGCATATACCCACTACTTCGTCCCTATAACACCTCCAAATTTAATTTTCGCACTAAGCCTTGCATTTATCTCGGCCCATCAACCACACATCAAGGCCATCGATGTCTAGACCTTGACACAGATCGTATCTACATAGCCAGAAACATCAAATTTGATAAGTCTAAGTTCCCTGCGCAGACCACATATTTGATGTCCTCCTCTCCATCATCCACTCAATCTGATTGGTTGCAAATGACTACAAGCCAAGTCTATCCGAACTCTTCAGGTATGTCTTCTCGTTCTAATTCCTTATCTTCTTCTCTCTCCTCTTCCAACCTAACCTCTCCAACCTCATCCAACTCAACCTCTACCTCCTCATCGACCTTACCTTTATCCTTATCCATAACTACTCCTCCCCCTTCAAACCAATTTGATCTCCATCTTATTATTTATCTAACATCCTATCCCAATCAACAACCCCATCTTCACTCTAACCCGACTCCATCTTCACCTCCCCCTCCTAACCGAACCTATGCCATGCAACTACGTAAATCCACCATGCACCGACGCCAAGCCTATCTTACCCAAACAACATCCACCCATTCGCCTCTTCAACTTGAACCCACCTGCTTTACCATAGCCAATAAACACCAAGAATGGTGATCTATAATGCAAGATGAGTTCAATGCCCTTATTTATAACCAAACTTGGCAACTAGTTCTAAGACCCTCTCATCACAACATTGTGGGAAACAAATGGATTTATCGCATAAAGAGAAACCCAGATAACAGTATCTCTCGCTATAAAGCTTGTCTTGGAGCCAAGGGATATAATCAACAGGATGGGGTGGACTATGATCAAACATTCAGTCCAATGGTCAAATCTACTACAATTCGCCTAGTTCTCTCTTTGGCAGCCATGCATCAATGGCCTTTGCAACAATTGGACATCTCGAATGCTTTTCTCCATGGTGATCTCTTTGACACTGTCTATATGGAATAACCTCAAGGGTTTCAAGATACACAACACCCTGATTATGTTTGTCTTCTCAAAAGATCACTTTATGGCCTCAAGCAAGCACCACGTGCCTGGTTCTCTCGGCTAAGCAATTTTCTCTCGTATGATGGATTTTTATCATCCAAGGTCGACTCCTCCATGTTCTATTTTCGGCAAGGCAATGATTTAATGCTTTTATTAATTTATGTGGATGATATAATTGTTATAGGTTCTTCTTCTAATCTCATCAAGCAGATCATCTCTCAACTTCAAGGTGAATTTCCGGTTAAAGATGTCCAACGGTTACAATACTTCCTAGGCATTCAAGTCCACCACCACTCCACCGGTATTTCCATCAAACAACAAAAATATTTAACTGATCTTTTTGTCAAAATCAGAATGCAAGACGTAAAGGGCTGCCTCACTCCTATGGCGACAACACCACCTTTGTCTAAACATGATGGCACACCATTTGACAATCCTCAACTTTACAGACATGTGGTTGGTGCACTGCAATATGTAACTTTTACTCACCCAGACATCGCATTTGCTGTCAATCGTCTAAGTCAATTCATGCACTCTCCCATAGACATCCATTGGACTGCCACCAAACGGCTTCTCAGGTATCTTAAGCACACCATCTCTTACTCTCTTCATTTCGGCTCCACCAACAAGCTCTCTCTTCAGTGCTATTCAGACAGTGACTGGGGTAGTTGCCCAGACACAAGACGATCCACTAGTGGTTATGGTGTTTACATTGGTAATTCCCTTATCTCTTGGAGTGCTAAGAAGTAGGTCACAGTTGCCCGTTCTTCATCTGAAAAGTGAGTATAAAGCTCTCGCTAACGCTACAGCTGAATTAATTTGGATTCAATCCTTATTAAGTGAACTTGGTTTTTCTTGTCCCACAAAACCAATTTTATGGTATGATAATATTGGTGCCATTTACATGTCCTCCAATCCCATCTTTCATGCACGCACCAAACACATTGCCCTTGATTTTCATTTTGTTCGTGAGCAAGTGGCCAAAGGACTCATTCAAATTGGTTACATCTCCACCAAGGACCAAATTGGCGACATCTTCACCAAGCCTCTGGGTGTTCACCAATTCCAACACTTCTGCTCCAAGTTGCGTCTTCAAGCTCATTCCCCATCGGCTTGACGGGGGGTATTAACACAGTAAATGTAATTATCATCAGTTATTGTTTATGTACCAACCTCTTAGTTATTTGTTTACTTTATACTTCTCTTGTAACCTACTAGTGTATAAGTATCTTTGTAACCTACGTACATAATACAAAATTCGTATTACCTTTCATCATCTACTTTCACAAGATAAACCCCTCCAGAATGACGTTAGTTTCTGTTTGATAATGCAATTATAGCATGTTTATATGGCAAGTGGGACTCATAATCAACTTATATATTGGTGAAAAAAGGTGAAAATACCCCCTTAATGTTTTACACTATGTGTAAATATCCACTAATATTTATTTATTAAATAAATATTAAAAATAAATAATTTATTTATTTTATTAATAATGTATAAATATCATGTATCTTTATTAAAAATAAATAAATAGATTAATTATAATAAATAAAAATATTCGTAAAAATAGTAATGATAAATTGTTAATCAATTTATTTAATTAATTTATGCATATTTTACTAAATGTTTTATTTATATGTAAAATAAATTATGTTCTAGTTTTTTTTTTCATTTCTTGTATTGTTCATTTCAAGACAAACATTAAATATAATAAAAATTTTCTAGTTTAATGATATAAATTTTATCCACTTTAATTTTTATATTAATTCTTATAAGAAAATTTTATAAATTAATATTACTTTCAATGAAAAAATAAATTTCTTACATGATAAATATATAATATAACTAGACTTAAAAATTTAAAAAAAAAAAAGAAAGACGCAATGTATAACTAGACTATTTTATTTTTTATTTTCAATATATAATATATTCCAAATTTTCAAATATTTCATTTTCCAACCCTTAATGGTATATTTGCACTTAGGGTAAAATATTAGGAGGGTATTTGCGCTTTTTTTCTATTAATTTATCAACTGACAGTGGGTCTCAGTTGCCACATGTACAGACTATAATGACGTTATCAAATAGAAACTAACACCGTTCTGAACTTATATTGCTAATTTTTATAACATTAAAAATGTATTTAAACATTTAAAAATATTAATGATATATTTGCATTTAGAATAGAACATTAGCAGGTATTTGCACCTAAACAAGGAAATAAAGCCTCGTGGATTTGGTCAAGTTTAATACAAGGAAGGGGAATTTTGGAGAAGGGTTATAGATGGAATGTCAATTCAGGGACAAAGATTCAGATATGGAATGATCTGTGGATTCTAAGCCTATCGAATTTCAAAGTTTAGTCTGAGAAACCAGAAAATGTGGAAGTGTTTTTAGTTAGAGATTTGATAGATCTTGAAAGGGGAAAATGAGATGAAAATTTACTAGTCTTTTTTTACAAATGAAGAAGAGAGAGCAATCAAATGTATTCCTATTGATACCCCACAGGTATATTCCTATTTAATTAAATGACTTATTTTCCTAAATAACAATAACTTGCAGAGAAAGAAAGATCAGTCCATAGAGGAAGAGGAGTCTCGGATCAGGAAGAAATTCCTCAAGGCACAAGCCCTATATGAAAGAGGAATCCTATTCCTCTCAGGTTTGAGCATCCTATTCTCTATAAATACTCCTCACGTCTCCCTACATTATTCATTCTATTCTCTTAAGATCTTATTCTTTCTTTATCTCTCTAGATTTCTCTCTCTACTTTCTCTAACTTAAGCATCAGAGGGTTTGTGGGGGAAACTCCATATTTTACCTTGCCCTTTTGTTGATTGCTTGACCGTAGAACTCGGAGGTTCCAAAAATCAAGTTATCAAGTGGCATCGTCTATGAGAATCTCTTGAGTCAAAGCCATCACCATCCACAGAGCAAAGTCAATTCAAATCATGGCATCTAGTCCACCACCAGCTATAAATACTCAGATCAATCCATCAGATACCACTTCGAATACCCATATCAATCCTTTAACCCCTATTACTCCCATTAATCCATCAACCCCCATCAACCTGTCAACTCAATATGCTGGGCCATCCTCGTAAAATCCCCTCAACATACATACATCACTGGGCATTACTCAGGGTTGCCTAACTCCAGGCATAAATTTCCCTTATTACGCTCCTCTATAACATACTGGCAGACCTATTCCTTCCATACCTATTCCCAGCCTAGCAGGAACTCCTGCTATAAATACACTAGACATAAACACTGCAACCCAAACACTCAACCTACCTCCATCAAATAAAGAAACAATGATTAAAAATATCCAAGCTCAAATAGTCCTAATGCAACAACAGCTAAACGCACTAATCCAAGATAATAATCCTGAAATAGCTGATCCGGAGTACAATCTGATCATACCGCCAGCAGCAATTCCGAGCATGCTTGGCAGAAGCAAAGAAGCTCGGAAGGATCCAGAAGGAGAGTCCAACATGAGTATTGCGGCTCTAGATGATTCGCAGATAGCTCAGAAGTTGAGCAAGTAATTCAGAAGGCACATACTAGGCCAAGGAAGGAAGATGAATGTGTCCTAGAAGGAACAACACCTTTTGTAAGCAAAATAGTCAGAACTGAGATCCCATCTAAATTCAAGCTTCCGTAACTATATCAATATGATGGCACCGGAGATCCGATTAACCATATATCATCATTCAGAACTAAAATGATGTTGTAAAATGTAAATAATGGGATCTTATGCCGAGTCTTCCCCAGCACACTTACCAAAACTGCTTCGAGGTGGTTTCATCAACTACCTAAAAACTCTATCTCATCTTTTGAGGAGTTGGTAGAAAAGTTTAGAACTCAGTTCATTACTAATGTTCCTCCAGCCAAAAGTATAAACGACCTTCGGATGTGCAAGTAAGAAGCCAATGAAACATTGAGAAGCTACTTGGATAGATTCAACAAAGTAGCTATGCAAATTGAAAATTTGAGTGATGAAGTAGCTATAGAAACAATGAAGAACGGGACTCGCTTGGGAAAGCTCAAAGATAAAATCTTGACAAAGGAGCCACGTACTTTTTCTGAGGTTATGTCCATGGCCACGAAATTGAATAAAATGGACGACGATAGAAGGCTCCGTCGGGATGATGAAAAGCCGCCCTATAAAAGGAATGAAAGAGTTAATTTGAGAAGGCCCCCTACTCCTCGCAATAATTTCAAAAATCTAACAGAAGGATTTAAAAGAGAAATAGAAAGGTACACACCTTTAAATACCTCAAGATCTGAGATTTTAATGTGGATTAGACAAAATGGGGTAGGGATAACTCCCGCCAGGAGGCTGAGTCCACCCAAGAGAGGAATGCAAGATAGGAGGTTCTAGTGTCAGTACCATCTAGACTATGGGCACGAGATAGATACATGCCGAGACCTTAGAAACGCAATCGAGCAACTGATCAAGAATGGGAAACTGGGTAGATTTACAGACAATATCATAAAAGATCGAGATTCAGATGATCAGAGGAGAGATAGATTTGAGCAAAAGAAAGCTCGGAAGGATGTAGCCAGAGTCATCAACATGATAGTTGGAGGAGAAATACCAATTAAGAGGAAGTTAAAGAGGACCCGAAAGGTGGAATGCTCGGTTACAAAACAGAAACCAGTTATCACTTTTGGGCCTGAAGATGGGGAGTATGCTCGGCATCCTCATAATGATGCCTTAGTTATAAGTGCACACATCCAGAATTATCTAGTAAAGAGGCTACTAATTGATGATGGGAGCGCCGTTAATGCACTTTTTTGGAACGCTTACAAGGCAATGGGAGGCTCGGTTACTGATCTAAAGCTCATCAAGAATCCAATCATAAGTTTTTATAGAGGGAAGACATAGCCAATGGGATTGGTAGAACAGTTAGTAGAATTCGGAGATAGAAGGACTAAGGATGTGAAGACTGTTAAAGCTTTATTCAATGTGGTTGACCTCCCTCTTACTTATAATGGCATGAGACCAATTCTTTATGAAATTGATGCAACCACCAACATCAGGAGATTGACTGTGAAAATTTCTTTAGAAGACCAAGTAATTACAATCCTCGGAGATCAATCTATGGCCAAGCAGTGCTACCAATTGGCTATCAATTAGGAGATGAAAGCATTCCCTTTGGAATCTTTAGAGACAGAAAAATAGGGTGCCAACCTAGAGCTAGTAGACCAAGTCCAGACTGTACAAATAGTTAAAGGTAAGACAATCAGGATTGGGGGCGAGCTTGATGAAGATATTAGAAAAGGAATAAGTTAAGTTCTCAGCAGACACTCTACTAGCTTTACCTCAACAACATCCGAGATTGTTAGAGTGGATTTCGGATTGCATCACATAGCCTGAAAATCAACCTAGGAGTGAAGCCCATAATCCAGAAGAGGAGGAAGTTTGCATATGAAAGACAGAAGGTGATTGTTGAGGAAACAAAGAAACTTTTAGATGCCGGGTTTATTAGCTAGGTGGCCAATGTGGTGCTAGTTAAGAAGTCGAATGGCAAGTACAGAATGTGTGTTGATTACACGGACCTCAATAAAGCATGCCCCAAGTATATCTATCCATTGCCAATAATTGATCAATTGGTAAACTTAACTGCTTGTCATAGCTTATATAGCTTCATTGATGCCGCCCAAGGTTATCACCAGATCCCAATGAAGGAAGAGGATCAGGAGAAAGCATCGTTCATCACTTATGAAGGCCTTTATTGCTACAAGGTTATGTCTTTTGGATTGAAGAATGCTAGAGAAACTTATCAAAGGCTGATGAACCATGTGTTCCAAGATCAAATTAGAAAGAATGTGGAAGTATATGTAGATGACATCATTGTCAAGAGTCAGCGAGCAGAGAAATATGCTAAGGATCTCGAGCAAATACTTAGCATACTGGATCAAGCTGAATCCGGATAAATGTGTATTTGGAGTAAAGGCAGGGAAGTTCTTGGTGTAGACACCCAATTTCGGGATAACTGAGCATGGATGCGACAGAGAACTTCGATGATGAGAAAATTAAAAATTAGTCTCGGGATGTTTGAATTCGAAATCTCAAAGAGGCTTGATTGTGTTTCTAAAGTACGTTTAAGGACTCAATTGCAAAGTTTTGGTTTTTATAGGGACCTTTTTGTAAAAAAAAAAAAAGATCGGAAGAATGGATTTCCGATTGGAAATCCAGAATTCCGATCGGAATTCTAGATTTCCGATCGGAATTCTATAATTCCGATCGAAATTCCAGATTGCCGTTAACTCGCTGTTTTCGACATTTTTCAGTATTTTAACACACGTAAAACTCAATATCTCGATTCTGATTGGTTCAGTAATGAGATATTGATGTATTTAAAGTGGTTAATGATCAGTTAACTACTGATTATCAAAGAGAAAGAGTCCCTCACAAGAGGAACTCAATCTCTCCTGATGCAATAGAGTTACAATGTAACTCTACTAGGTTTTTCTTAGTTCTTTATATAAACCAACGTTGAGCCTGCTTTAGGGAGGACGGAGATTTTTCTGGACAGAGAGATTTTTCTTAAGGAGAACGGCTTAGAAGAAAGGAGATCCTGAGCTGAGAGTTTGAGTTTTCTGCTATAAAAATCAAAAG
>CATIWK010003637.1:0-24799 GCA_949634005.1 Mallotus japonicus | reverse complement strand
TCTATACTATGTATAAATCTTATGAAATAAATTATTTTTATTTATCAATTAATAAAATTTTTAATTTGTATGGTTTTATAATTTTGTAATTATTTTTATATGTATTAGAAATTGTGTACAATTATATAAATTAAACTAATAATAAAATTATTAACTTTAACTATTATTCAGGATTCATATATATATGCAAAATGTAGTACATTATATATACAAATTTTTGTAAAATATTTATAATTGAATCTTATAATAAATTAATAGTTTATGTATATAAAAGAAATTATTTTATTTTTATTTAAAACTATTTATTTTTAAATATAAAATTTTAAATTTTAAACACAATAATACTATCTTCATCAATTTCAAAATTTTTCAAAATTAAATTAATACTATTTTTGTTAATATATAAAAAGTTATGTCCTTTTTCGTCCAAAAAAGTTTTCCCTCTATTCATACTTTTATATATATTATGATTATGATAAATATAAACTAATACTATTTTCATCAATTTCAAAATTTTTCAAAACTAAATTAATACTATTTTTGTTAATATATAAAAATGTATGTCATTTTTTGTCAAAAAAAGTTTTTCTCTATTTATACTTTTATATATATTATGATTATGATAGGTACTGAATTTCCAAAATTTGTAAATTTTTTTTATTTTTTATTTCCGTTCATTGAATATAATATATGATCTTAGGTGTTTTCTATAGTTACTTTAGTTTTTGAAAAGTGAATTTTACTTTTTTAATAACCACCATTGGATCGTGAGAAACATGTTCATTCAATGATGATCAAAACAAAATATAATCAAAATGATAAAAAAACAAAGTTACTGGATAATCTCCCCTGATCTTGTATCATATGTTAAAAAAAATAAAAATAAATGTTTGTAAAATAAATTTATGTATTTTTTATTTATATAATATGTAATATATATTATTTAAATAAAATAAAATACTGATAAATAAATAATAGAAGAAATCGTTTTAAAAGAAAGAAAGAAAGCAAGCTGGCTGCTAGTGGGTGAAGCTCTTACATAATCATAATCATCTTCCTGAGTTAGTGACTGTGAGCCAATCAACTCAGCTCGAGTTCACTGTCGGGTTTTGGTTTGGAGTTATTACAGTGTAAATCTAAAATCTAACAACTACAACTCTCAGTTGTCTTCTTTATCATCAGCCGAGCCTCTCTTTCTTCGCTTCTTCTCCTAAAGCCTTTTGTCGCTATTTCTCTCTTTCTTTTACATTTGGCATCAAAATTAGCCGTCAAGAAAAAGCAAAAAAAAAAAAAAAAAAAAAAAAACATAGATACATACATACATAGATCTCAAAAACTCCATACAGCCGTCTCTCGGCTCTGCAACCAAAGCTACAAGCTCATCTCTTTATATTTATTTCTTTATTTTCTTTTGTGCGTGTTTTTTTTTTTTTTTTCCAGTCGTTTGCTCGGCTCAGATCCGGCTTAGTTAGAGATCTAACTAGCCAATTTTAGTTCTTTTCTTTCTTTATTAGCCTGCTTTGATCTCCCTCCATTTTCTGTTACCTTCTTTTGCCTTCTTGCTCTCTTTCTTCAGCTTATTCAAGGTTTCGGTCTTTTTGAGTTGTGGGTTGGTTTGGGTTGAGTTTAGTTTCAGCTTTTCTTGACCTGATGAATGCTAGATAAAAAGAAAGAGCAATTACCCAGTTGGGTGTGATCAGTGGTTAGTTGAGTTCATATCAGTGACCACCCAATAACTTTCCTCCAATTTTCACTTCATTGCTTCCAATTCATCATTCTTTTCCTCTTTTTGTATGCTTGAGATTGTTGTTCTTTGAATTGGAACTTAAAACCCCACATATAGGAAGTTAATTTGGGCTGGTCTCTTGGTGTTGGTGTCTTGGTTTCATCTTTTCTCATGAATATTGAGTCTGTAAGTGCTTAGCTTTATGCCTTTTTTTTTTTTTGGGTTCAGTTTCTGATTGCTTGGTTGTTTCGTGTTAAACTAGACCTTTTCTTGAATGTATATATATGTAATGGAAAATTTATCTTAGGCAGGAACATTGAGTGGAAGACCTGCAAACCAGATGGACTGGACTGTAAATAACGCATTTAAAAGCTACAAAGGTATTGATTAACTACTTCGTTTCAGTTCTATTTCTTTTTAATGTATGTTCAGCCAATTGCTGCATGTTTGTATTCAAATATACATCTAAATTCTTTCTTCTTGTTGTGCTGATTCTTGTCAATTGTTCATGTACTGCACATTTATTGATATTGTCTGTTAGCTTCCGTGTTTTTTCACTTCTAGTGATGGATTTGTTATTTGTAGCTTTTAAAAACCTGATACTCAACTAATGAAAAATATGTTTATCTGGCCAAGTTGTTCTTTAATTTGAACGTTTCTTTTTTTTACTCTGCAACTAGTAGCTACAATTAGCTTTCTTTTTAAACTTAGCAGTTGTTTTACAGAGCTTTTAACATCTGATTAAACTGTTTTTCTGTTATTCCTTTAAAATATATTGTTTTTGTTTATGAAGCTTTGACTGTATGAGATTATTATTTGTTGGAATAGATGTGGAACCCAAATCTGCAATGGACATGGCAATCATTCAGAGTGTTGATCCAACAGATATCGGACTAGGCTCTTCGGAAAAGGGAAATGCTGTTGTCCCAACAAAAAGAAAGAAGACGATGACCTCAGTTTATCTCAAGTTTTTTGAGACTGCTGCTGATGGAAAGAGTCGGAGGTGCAAGTTTTGTGGACAGAGCTATTCTATTGCAACTGCCACAGGTTAATTCCTTTCATCAGTTTTGTTCTGTTTCTCCTTACCCCATGGGGGAAAAATGTTTTCTACCTCCTGAATTAAAGCGCTTTGATGATGCATCATGAGCTCCCCTGACACGTCAAAAGTGGTTGTGTATTGAACTGGATTTTCCAAATAACTCTTTCCTTTTCTTTCAGATAAATTATTCAGATGAATTTCAATGTGCTATATGATGATAAGCACAAATTTCTTATGAATTTATTATCTTCCTGCATTGGTGAAGGCAATTTGGGGAGGCACCTCAGTAATCGACATCCAGGATATGATAAGTCTGGAGATTCTGTCACAATTTCAGCACCACAGCCTATCACTGTAATAAAAAAAACTCAACCTCAGGCTCAGGGGAAAGCACAGGTTGATTATGATCATCTGAATTGGTTGCTCATTAAGTGGTTAATCTTAGCTTCTCTTCCTCCTTCAACCTTGGAGGAAAAGTGGTTGGCCAACTCATTTAAATTTCTGAACCCATCGATACAACTCTGGCCAGGTGACAAGTACAAAGCAGTATTTCGTGAAGTTTTCAGGAGCATGCAGGAAGATGTGAGAGCATCTTTGGATCAGGTTTCTTCTAAAGTTTCAATAGTTTTAGATTTCTGGAACTCCTTTGAGCAAATATTCTATATGAGTGTCACATGTCAATGGATTGATGAAAATTGGTGCTTTCAGAAAGTACTTCTTGATATATGTCATGTACCTTTCCCTTGTGGGGGTTCCGAAATCTATCATTGTCTAACAAAGGTTCTTAAGATGTACAACATAGAAAGTAGAGTCCTCTCTTGTACCCATGATAACAGCCAGAACGCCATCCATGCTTGCCACGCCATGAAAGAGGACTTGGACAGTCAGAAAGTAGGGCCATTCTGTTATATTCCTTGTGCTGCTCGTGCTTTGAATTTGATTATAGATGATGGATTAAGAACCACAAAACCTGTTATTTCTAAGATCAGGGAATTTGTATTAGAGTTAAATTCCTCAGTAGAGATGGCAGAAGATTTTGTTCAACTAACAACAGTTTATCAGGAAGGAAGCTGGAAATTTCCACTTGAAACTTCAGCACGGTGGAGCGGTAGTTACCAACTGCTTGATCTTGTGCGCAAGGTACTTGATCTGTCATCAAAGATCTCTTGCATATTGCATTAAAAAATTGCTAGCACTTTCTCTTTCATACACAAACAAGCACAAACTCACACCTTGGAAACGATGAAATAATGATAATGAACTGAAACATTATTCTAAATGCAGGCTGGTAAGTCTATGGATGGTGTCATAAGAAAGAATGAGGAGACACTAGGTAGCAGGATGTTACTGAGCTCTGCAGAAAAGAATGCAGTTGGTATCGTGCATGGATATTTGGAGCCTTTCTACAAAACCACCAATAACATATGCACGAACAAGTTGCTTACCATTGGTTTGGTTCTCTTCTTCATGGATCATATTTCTGAGATGATTTCCATATGCAGAGAAGCCCGTCATAGTCCAGATTGGCTTAAGAGTACTGCAGAAGAAATGGCCAAGAAAGCCAGGATTTATGACAGTCAGGTTTGCAACATATTTACTTACATGACCGCTATTCTAGATCCCCGAATCAAAAGCGAGCTTATTCCAGAGAGGCTCACCACTGGAAATTATCTAGATGAAGCCAGAAACCATTTTATAAGAAATTATTCTTCAAGCCATTTTTCATCCATGACCAGTGGGTATGGTCAAGAGATTGAAGATGGAGGCAGTGTTTCTTTTGCAGAGGAAATTGCTCGGAAAAAACGGAGGGCAAGCATGAGTAATGCTACTGACGAGCTCACTCAATATCTATCAGAGGCTCCTGCTCCAATATCAACAGATGTTTTGGAGTGGTGGAAGGTCAACAGCACACGTTACCCTCGGCTTTCTGTGATGGCTAGGGATTTTTTGGCTATGCAGCCAACTTCGGTGGCACCTGAAGAACTCTTCTGTAGTAAAGGTGATGAGATTGATAAACAACGGATTTGTATGTCACATGATAGCACGCAAGCTATTCTTTGTATTAGATCATGGACTCAAGGAGGAATCAATTTAAAGTACAAGTCAACAGAGATAGACTATGAGAGATTAATGGAGCTGGCAGTTGCTTCTGCAGCAGATAACAACATTTCTGGGTCTGACAAAAAACAAAAATAACGAGAAGACATAAAACACCAGTTCTGATCAGTGAATGGAAGCAGAGAGCAGCCTGTGCCAGTAGTTGAGGTTGCATCTTGCTTAATCTGAATTTAGCTTGCTAGGCAAGAAGAAACTGGTTTAGAATACTTCTTAGTGTTGTAGTATCAAATATTTTTGTATTTATGTACAGCTCAAATTTCTGAAAATGCTAACAAGAGAGGCTAACAGATCAATCTTCAGTGGTGATGTAAACATACAAGTAATGCAATCTCCTTATATTAGACAGGTCAGTATTTTGGCGAGCCTGTTTTATTTAATTGCATATTTCTCACCCTATCAGAAGCTGAGTATTGATTTGTTAAGCGTTGTGCTTGAACTTTACAGCATTTACATTTTCATGTGGCTGCAAAGAAATGATCTCAAAGTGAAAGTGAATTCAATAAACAATCTTCAAAATGTTCTAAATTATGTGTGGTGTGGATAGGTGTAAGACTTTCGTGGTATTCCATCTCCGGTCTTGAATTTCACATCGCTAACTTAGAACGTATGTGTAGCATATATACCATTCCGTGTCTAACAAAATTATTATGGTTTTGTTAGATAGCGTGTGACGTCACTGTGCTGTGTGTGTGTTTTAGGTTATTAAATTCTCAAAAAAAAAAAAAGAGAAATATGTTTGGTGTGGATAGGTGCCACATTGCTAACTTAGAACGCGTCTAATAAAATTGTCATGGTTCACTGTGTTGTGTGTGTGTTTTAGGTTATTAAATTCTCAAAAAAACATAAAAACTTCTGATACTTCAAAACTATATAACCATTTATAAATTTAGTTTACCAGGTCACTCTGCAGGCAAACCAACCATGTCTGGAACCTCCTACAGGTGCAGCATTTTTTTTTTTCCGCGCTCAATGATTAGAAGGCTAGAGATTTAGCACTTGAACGCCAAGACCATAGGCTACGAACTGAAACCCAGGATATGCCAACCGTGTTCAGGTGATGATATAATCATAATTACACTCGGCTCACTGGGAGTTCATGCTATATTCAACAAGATGGATAAATGAACATCTTGTTACAGCAAACTGAAAAACAACTTAAATTAAAAAAAAACAATGCTATATTCAACAAGATGTAAATGAACATCTTGTTATAGCGAACCGAAAGGCGATAAATCGCACCCTTCTGTGTAATGTAACAAGAACATCAATACAAATTGAACTTGGCATGGCACATAATCATCAGCACATAACCATAACTAAATGCTATAAATTTTCGAAGTCTTATTATCATTTCATACATGTGATGTCTGGGCTGTGAGCTAGATTACACAATTGAAAGCCTGAAGATTATTCGACCAATAACCACCATGTTCACGCTGAATTATATCCACAAGTGCTCTCTCCGATATTCACGGACAATAACAGGCACGCTTGTAGGTGGGATCTATGATAGGAACAATAAAAATAAACAGAGAGACTATAAGATGAGAAGTATCATGCATCAGTAACAGTAATTTAATCTAACAGCTCAAAAGTTGATATGTATCTGAAAAAATATAGAGAAGAAAAATAAGGTTATTTTTTGATGGACATGTGCGAGTGGTGGGTATCTGCATTTGTATGTGTTTTAAGAGTGGAGGGCAACAGTTATATCATAACACGGAACAAGTCTTAAACATATACATTTAATATGAGCACTAGAAAATTTATTGGTTCCTCCAGATAAACAGATCTAGTACATGCATGTTTACATAGACTTGCCAACTATGTGGTCAGAAGCAAGAACTCTGCAGATAACTTAATATTTATTTTGGGGCCACAACAATTGCCATGTTTATCTGAATTCTCATGGACAATAGTTAGATAGCAGTTTTCTAAGGTATTATCACTAACAATAATGCCACCCATAACATCAGTTGTGTGCACTGGCAGTACCAACAGTAAAACAGATGGCAACAAAATGACTTACCATGCCATAATCAGTGACAATCATAGAGATATATTCTGAAGGAGTGGCATCATACCTGTCAAAATATAAAATCAAGACAAGCAAATTCAGCACAATTTATTAAAAAAATGATCATCTTTTCTTATACAATATCCTTCTCTTTTAGTCAAAATTATCTCAAAGCTTACATCAAATTTAGAAGCTGAAAATTTTCTTTATTAGCCAGATTATTCAGCCAATTTAAATCCATTCTTCCAGGAACTTTTGCAATGGCACTTGGAGAACCTGCAAGCAAATTGAAGACATTTTGTTATAATCACACTCAGAGCCAATTTCATTGGAGATAGTGAACTAAGCTTCACAAGGGAACATTACCTAGTTCATTTGAGCAGATTGAATCAAGTTGAACTCTTTCATGAAATTTATATGCTTCACAGCATATTAAAACTGGAACACGGAATGCATGAGCTACCATAGCCACACATGCCGTCCCAACCCTTGAATATACAGTTCCATTAGACAATATCGAAGAAGCCCCCAGAAAAACTCTAGTGACCTCATGCATGATATAAGAAACAGCATTTATGTGAGTATATGTACAACTTAGGCCTTTTGCCACCAGCCTACGAAGTAAAGCTTGGCCTTCAAGCTTCGGGCGGGCGTCCACTATCACAACCCGGAACTGTTTCCCAAGCTCATGGGCATATAGAAGGATCATCTCAACAACACACGATGATCCATATGTGAGAAGAACATCCCCATCCCTGACCTTTGAAGCAGCATGTCTAACTATCACCTTGTCAGCAAGTACTATTTTCTCATTTACAAAACGCTCAATATCTGAACAAAGGGACGCTTTTGCTTCCGATTCAGAAAAAGTTACAGGTAATTTTGCAATGCGACTCTTCAGAAACCTAATTGCATTTCCCATACTCATAGAAAGTGGACGGCATTCAATCAGAAATGAAACATAACTATTGATTTTTGCAGTTAAATCCCTGGTAAGAGATTTTTTCAATGGCGTAGAGTAGTCTTTAATGGCTTCCTGAAATGCCTGTAGCATTGCAATACAGCGAGCATTGCCCCCAGTGATATCTCCCGCCAAATACAGTAATCCAGCCTGACAAAAGTACAAACTTCTCAAATTATGACATATGCCCTATGCCAATATATTTAAAAGTATATCTCCTTCACATATATAATAGCAGGATATTTTTACATTGCCACATCTTTTGTCTAGTTTCCAAAGCCTCTTTATTGATTGCAGTGGACCTTTTTTTTATAAGGCAGTATAGAGATGCCAAGATAAATGTAACTTGCATGTATAAATACAAGGATGATATCAAGGTAAAAGGGTCCTCCTCTGATTCTAGACTCTTGCTACCCTATCTCAATGCAGCCTGTACTAAGTCTCAGAGTGGAATGCCAGCAACCCCCAGTAGCCCTTCAAAATTTCCCTCAAGTCTTATCATTTCTTGCTCATATGATCTTTAACAGTTTAGCATGAGAATGCAAAAAGCTAAGAAAATTTTCATTTTATTTGTATGAGCAGTGGACCAATCGTTATTAAGCAAATGTGAGGTATTCAACATGGCAATCTCAACCAACATACCTGCAAAATATCTCGATTTTCCAAGCATTTACACTTGTCAGAATTCAAATTTTGATATTTACCCCTTATTTGATTCAATTCCATTAAGGAATTCATTTCATTTCCAAATGAATTTTAAATAGAATTCATTTACAAATGAATTCCAAATTCATTTAAACCAAATACATTTCATTAATAAGAAAGGATTTAGTGTTAAGCAATTCCACAATATTAAGAAGTTAGAATTGGAAATGAATTTTGCAAAGTTTTCATTTAAACCAAACACACTCACTTGGATTTGCAAATGAATTCCATATAATTTTGTAGAATTCATTTGAATCAAACACACTCTTAGAAAATAATTCGTTGGAACAGGGTCATACCCCTTACGTGTGGTTTACAGACCCAAGTATAATGCCGAGAAAATGAGTTGATTTTCCTACATAAATGAAAGCAACCACAAATCAAAAAGCCAGGTTTGCTTCTTCAATATGTTTCAGGAAGGCACAACTACAATACTATTGGGTTAAAAGAATGATTATAAAACATACAATTGGAAAACACTCACAAATGCTGGCAATTCGCATAACAGAACTCTGATAATGACAATAAGATGAGAAATGACTATGATAATGCAAGTGTGAAGTGCCCTGATGGACATGGTCACACTACCATACATTAGTCTATTCATTTGTCAATACATTGCACGGAAACGTGAGGAAGCCGGTGTTTCCCCGCATCGGATACGTTTCCGACACAGAAACGGCCCTCATACGTATCGGGGCTGTTTCTGTAATTTCAAGAAATAGGAAACGCGTTTCCTTAGTTCATCCGGGTATTTGTCCAAGTGACTGTAACCATAAATCTAGCACTTAAGTCTGGAATTAACAATTTGAATTTAGTCATTAAAAAGCTTGACAGATGAGTTGACCATAACCAATTACCTAACTGAAATACTACCTTACAAACAGCAGGATGCATCTGATCCAGTTGGAAAAATTTGGACTCAAGATCAGGAAGTTGTGTTCCATGCTCATATTGAGGCAAATGCCGGAATAACTCAACCCTATTCCTGGCTTCAATTTGATTCACCACTGCACGCCTTTTAGCTTTTTCCACTCGATTTTTGTCATCAAATTGCATGCGTGGTTGAGGCACTTCTTTTTTTCTCTCTTTCTCAGGTGGAACTCCTTTCCTTTCAGAAACTGCAATTGATGGGGCAGAGGGAGGAGCATCTTTCCTTTGCGGCGGCAGCTGCTTTGCAGGTTTAGCAGTAGATGCTCCCTCAAAAAGAGTACTAGGTTTACTAGTAGCCTCTCCTGCAGCTACAAAATTACAATGAGTTAGAACATGCAAATTGAAAAACCATTGTAAGTATCTTAACATGTACATACAGCCCAAAAGGATAGGTAATGCATGCAACATAACTTAGTTTCTCTATGTCATTATATACATTATGATAATACAATATTACAAAAGTCAGAAGTTCAAATTACCACCTTATGATCCACACGTTTATAAACTAAATTCTGATGATATAATCTACCTACAAACAATAAATTTGGGCGTGTAAGATGCATTTTGTCAGTTACTCCAGCAAGATTCATTACTTTCAACTTGGTAAAAATAAGTTTGTCCTACCAAGTTACCATGCATCAAGGTTCACAAGAGTATCAATCACAAAATCGTACAACCAATTCAAAATCCTGGACTATCAGAGAATGAACCACAGACCGTAAAACTAATTGCACACCCTCATACAGTACGAGTGTCAGGTCAACATTGATAGATTGGAACAGTAATCACACTGATGCACTACAATTACTTAGAGCAAAATTTCTTGCATTTAGGTGGAAGATCACAATAAGCACTCATGTTGACCAACATTATTTTGGTTGGAGTGGAGAGAGGGGAAAGCATGCATTTGAACCTTTCAAGGAGGAGCTCAAAAAAAAAAAAAAAAAAACATCTTCCAAATTAATTTGAATGAACACCAATAGCATAGGATAGAAAGAATGTTTCAGAATCCTCAAAATATAACAAAAAATAAATGTCTTTTCCAGACCTTTTGCAGCTCGTTGAGACTCCTGCAAGGCACGTCTTTCAGCCTTTGTTGTTTTCGCTTTCAATGGCTTAGAACTACTTGATGGCAATTCATTTTGCAATTCTGCACCACCAGCACCTCCACTTTTTCCTGCAATATTTTTGTTCCTGGTTATGCATAGCATAGTAGCCATATGTTGCAGATAAACAGAGAAACCAATATGAGAATTCGACAGAAAACTTTACAGTTTGCAACCTGCATCTGTCCACCATATATCAACACAAAGAAACAACTCTTTAACCACAAAAATAAATAACAACGGTGGGATTGACCAGAATATTCTTTATAAACTAAAGGGCTCATTGCAACAAGAAGTAAGGCTCCTAAGAGAAAAATCTCTTCTTTCCCAGGAGTACATACTAGGGGTTACAAATTGTCTCAACCTAGTTAATAATTCTATGATTGTTTAACGATTGATCGCCCCCATTAAGATCACAGTTACCCCCGTAAATTCCATTTCTTCAATACACCCAATGATGTCATCAACAGAAATTTTGCTAAACAGTTCCATATCTCAAAAAAATGTTCCATTTCTTTACTCTATAAGCAAGATTAAATCATAATCCACTCAATGAACCCAAAAAAAAAAAAAACTCATATTTACCGGAAACACCGCCAAGCTCCTTTTTAACTTCAACTTCAGCTTCCGTTGATTTAATAGAAGTCAAATCAAATCCACCGCCAGGAAAACTCGAAGCAGTAAACTTAGCAGAATTACTCCTTCTAAACCAACCAGGGGACGACTCCTCAGAAAACAACTCTCCATCTCCATCACCAATCCTACTCGACGGCGACGTCATTGGCGGAGACGCACCGAGCAACGATTCAGTCGGATTATAGCTCCCCACAACCGCCGCATGCTCAATATTTCTGCGGAAAGCCGATGATTCAGGGACAGGAAGCGGTGAAGTGGCGCGGTGAGCGAGATTATCGGAGAGATGACGTGGCGGAGGAATCATAACAGGAGATAAGGAATTGCTGGCGGGAGAATTGGAAAGCGGCGGCAAGGAAGAATCCGGTGGACCGGATTGCGTACGGTTGGGAGGCGGTGGTTCGTTGGGTGCGAAAAATCCGACTTGCCGGACTCTTGGAACGGCGCGGTAGCCGCGACGATTGTCCATTTCAGGCAAGAGCGAAAATTTTTGAATTGAAATTGCTAGGGTTTGTGTTGAGAAGACATTTTTTTTTTGTGGAGAAGTAGAAATGCGTGCGTGTGCTAGAGCTTCATGGATTGGTAATGGAACTGTGTTGAATTATTACTGAAAATAAAAACGCAGCGTTTTGGCGAAGGAAGATTAGGGTTTTGCAGAGAGTTTTCACACAATTGTTTTATTCTTGTGAGGAATTAAGAACGTTAAATTAATTTTAATTTAATTATAATTATTAATATATACTGCAGGGGAAATTCTAGGTGATTTTGATTTTGATTTACTTTATATTTATCATTATAGAACCATCTAATAGTGGTTATTAATAAAGTAAAATTTACTTCATAAAAAATAAAGTAATCATAAATTACACATGCACTATAGATATTAATTTATAAAAATTAATTAATAATTATAATTAAATAAAAAATAATTTAGCGATTTGTAATTATATTTTTTTGAACAGGGATTTTTAATTACATTTATACTTATACATATGGTGGTATTAGGGTTTTTTTTTTTTACATTTAAATATTGTATCTTATATTTCTTAAATTTTAACACTTTACCGATTGATATTACTATTATTTTATAAAATTATTAATATAAATATTAAATTTTAATAATAAAAGTATTTTATATATGACTTATGATAAATTTAATTAATTATTTAAAATACAATAGATTAATTTTAAAAACATATTTTTATTTCTAATAAAATTAAAAATACATGTGATAAATATTGTAAGGTGAGGTCATAGTCCTAGTTATTCCAAAAAAAAAAAGTCATAGTCCCAGTTGTTAAAAAAATAAAAATACATTTAAAATTTAATTTGTTGTGAGTTAATAAATAATATTACTATTAAATATGCATATTATTTTAACATTATATTATAATTTTTAATAATACTAAAATTTATGAAACATAAGGTATTAGCTCAAAAAAAAAAAACATAAATTTTTAATGATATTATTTATATGAGTATCGAGAGTAAAATTTATATAATACAAGATATTTAAATGTTAAGGAAAAAATCATAAAACTAACTCTATTAAAATTGTATTTTACTTTTCTTTATTATTTTTTTTCTTATTATTAGTATTTTTAGATAATATTTCTCATTAACATTTAAATACTTCTTAATTTTTTCATTTTTAAGTGTTAAATTAAATATAACCTAAAGTTTTTGTTAAAATTTTTATAATTGGGACATGTAATAAATCAAAATAAAGATTTTCAAATATAAAAATTATTTTCTTCAATTTAAATAAAAAAATAACATCCATAATAATAATAATACTGTATATTTTGTTATTTGATTTTATAATAACTTCACATTAATATATTTCGATTTGTTATCATATCCATTGTTTTTAAGTTTTATTTTTACACTTTTCATAAAAAAAAGTTTTATTTTGATACTTTAAAATTATTTCTCAAAAATTTTGTTGGAATATAAGTTTTATTTCCTTTTTATATTATATTCATAAGGATTAATTTTGTTCGAAAAAATAAAATATATAAAATTAATGTAAGTTTAGGTTTTTTTTTTTTAAAAAAAATCTATTACTCAATATCTAGAAGATAATGAAAAAAATCCATGTTTTTGAAAAGGCACCAAAAGCTGAACACCTGTTGTCTTAAAAGCCAAATATAAAAAATGCAGGGTCACTGGCTTCCCCAATCTTTTGATTTGTGTTTGTGGTGGACCTCTTTCAGTCTAGCTTGGACCACCATTAAAGAAAAATACTTCATATTCAATGCCTCCCAAATATTTGGCACCCAAGTGCCTTTGTTCATTAGCATATGTACGTTATATTAGATTCTAATTAATTCAGTTCGATTCAAGTAGGAAAATAACGGTAGCTCAAACTCAAGAAATTGGTTAAGCGAGAACTATCTTACTAGCTGATTTCAACAGTTGTTAAATGTAGAATATATGTAAACAAGAATCTCAAAAAGATATTTCTAAATTCTACCTTTCTAAATTGAGTGTAGTCACAATTGATACACATACTCGCCTGAGATGCTCTAACTACTTAACCCCCCAAAAAATCAAGAATTTGTAACACATTGTTCCAAAAAGCATTAAATAGGTATCCTCATGCAGTAGATATCGAAGATGAATATCATGTCATGTCTGCAAAGAAAATCAACCACAGCTTAGTGATGAGACTTATCATCATCCAGTTTGCAAGACTTGCATGTATACATGTATGTATATGCACACACGCACAAAATGATTAGGATATAGGCAGTGATGGTGAAAACACACCACCGGTGTATCTGCTCTGGTCTGCGACAAAAGCTATATGTTATTCAGGGTAAGTTTTCTGGTGGTGGTGACTGCTGTAGCAGCTATTTCAGTTTCTCAGAAAAAGGAAAATCCTTCAATCAAGCATTCATCAGGTACTTACTTGATACCCTGGCAGCAAAAGAACTCTTCCTTTATAAGCTTAATTAGCTCTACTAAAGAAAATATTTTGATTATGTTGTTCAGAGAAAGATGGCTCTAATCTTCACCAGATTGAAAAGGAAGAGAAGCATATAGATAACTTATCAGTACGCACACATTCTCTCTTTGTGCTTGTGCTTGTGTGTTTTTATTGAGAACTTAAAAATTAACAAGAAATGAATCAACCTATTGCAGGCTGAGAAAGTGCAGGAAACGGAAGCGAAATTGATCGATACTGAAGTGGAAATGGAAGCAAAACCAATTTTACATTCCAAGAAATACTACAGAAAGAATGAATTCCAGATACAGGACAAGAAGTTGAAGAATGATGCTAGAGATATTGATCATTTACGGAAGCTACTAAAGGAATATGAGCAGAGGAAGATGATAGTTGAAAGGAAATTGATTGAGCTGCATAGCCTAAAAGAGCAACAATCCTACATTGCCATGTTGCAAAAAAATTTCGAGAAGAAGATGGTGGAGATTGACAGGCTTCAGGTTGCTATTAGTTCGCTGCAATCAGAGAGGAATCATCTTCAGAAAGAAATCAAAGAGGGTATGTTGGCAGAAAAGCAGCTAGATATGGCAAAAAAGATGATAGTGAAACTGCAGAAGAAAACTGATGCCAATGGCAAGTATGTTAAAGACCAACTAATGAGGCTTCAAGAACAAGTTTCTGGGTTTCAAAGCAACGAAATCTCTTATGAAGATTCTGCAGATGGGGAGAGAAAGCAAGCTGTTGAAGATGTTGAATTATAATTTATTGAGATGAAGAGAAAAAACAAAGAACTTGAGTTGGAAAAGAGGGAATTGGCTGTTAAGTTAGTTGCTGCTCAAGCCAGACTAACTTCACTCTCCAACTTGACAGAGGTAAACTTAATTTTTAGCTCTATAAATATAATTTAATAATTTTGTTAATCAAAAAAGAATGATTGGAGCTTCTTTCTATTTATCTATGTGCTCTTTTGTGCAGAAAAAAATTGTTGCCAAGATTGAGGAGGAATTAAGTATTTTTAGACGTACAAATGAAGATCGTGGAGAGACTGCAAAGGAACAAATTTGACATGGTAGAAGAGCTAGTATACCAACGATGGCTAAATGCTTGCTTAAGATTTGAAATTCAAAATCATCCTTCTTTATTAAAAAGCCTCGACACCAAAAAACCTCAGGAAAAATCTGATCAGATATTGATAGATGACAGCAATTCGTCGCATACTTCTTCAACTGAGAGTGAAAAGAATGACAGCAGTACTACTACTGAGAGCTCTTCTAGCAGCGAAAGAAGCAGTACTAATAAGAAATCCAGTTTGATTCACAACATTAAGAAGTGGGGAAGAAGCAAAGATGACTGGGATATCAAGTTTTTCTTCAGAGAAAATCCTGCAACACGAAATGGCCTAAGTCGGAGATTTTCCACGTCAATGGTTCCATCAAGGCTACCGAAACCAAGCATTGAACATAATTACAGTGGGAACAATACTCCACTGAGTGACCAAAAGTTGCAGAATGTGACCAAATCTCTAGAGACAACATATGTTCGGCGAGCGAGGAGGAGAATTTCTTTCAGCAACTCTACTACAACTGTAATCTCTACTTGTCAAGAAAAGAAAGAACCAACGGAAGGAGTGTTACATACCAAGGAAACAAGTATGATTACAAGCCCCATTTATGGAGCAGAATCAAACAGACAGAAACAGCAGATATCAGTAGCACAAGTATCTATTGCAGAGTCTGAAATTTCAATCGATGACAATGAGCAACCTGTCAAGAAAGATAATGAGCATACCAAAATAGAACACATAATGGAAAATTCACACATAGAAAAGCAACATTCAGGGGATTCTGAAAAGCTTATTGTTCTTTTCATTTTTCTGTTTTGTGTTGGTTGTCTTCTACTTGCAGCTGGTGGTGGTGGATTTCACTAAGATTTTTGTACAGCACCATATTACTTTGGTGTTTGGTGCATTGATAGCTTTGAAATATAAATAATCAATGCAAACATTTCTTAGTGTTAGTTCTACAAGAGCATTTTGATTACAGAAGTTCTGCTACACATTCCTGAAGGAAGTGTCTCATATAGCAGCATGTATGAAAACATTATTTCAATATGCAAGCAAAATATCACACTGAATTGAGCCAGTAATTTTTATGAACCAAAAGGTATAATGGACTCCCAGGGAATAGAATTGTACAGCTTAGGGAGCATTAGAGCTAACTCATAGTATCATTTAACAGCTAACTTAGTAAAAAAAACAAGAATTTCCACCACATTTCGTTCAAATTGTTACTTTAACAATTATATCCTTAATCATTTGACATGTCAACAACTGCAAGTAATGAAATTTATTAGACAATTCACATTTACCATCTATTAACTACCAGCTACCAAGTATCACTAACCCAAAGTTATTAATACTCCATCTCAAAAGAAATATGAAATTAAAGTCCTAATACTAATACATAATTATTTCAAAAAAAAAAAAAAATCTTTCACAGGCCGGGCCAAAAATGGGCCTTAGACCGAACGAACATTAAACAAACCGAAAAGAAGAAGTCAGTAATAGTCACTCATATCTAGGAGTCACAGAAACCCAGATCTTCCACGTGTACCTCCGCATGTCCCATCTTCAACACCTGTCCCATACCCATCTCCTCTTTAACCCTTCTGCCCGGTTCTTTTCACTTCTCTCTTTCTCCATCAGCTTTTATAAGTAATCTCCAATGGCGGACCGTGACCGTGCCTCTACTCCTGCTCAAAGACCATCAAGAGCCGCACCTGCATCTGCAGCTGACAATAACTTCTCAACATTTCTACGTAAACTACAAGCTCATGCACCTAACTCCACCCAGCTCATGGGCTTCATGACTCTATTTATATCTGGATCCATTCTTCTCCTTCTTGCCGGAATCACAGTTTCTGCTACTGTTATGGGTTTTATCTTTTTTGCTCCTTTGATCATCTTATCGAGTCCCATTTGGTTTCCTATTGCTGTTATTCTCTTCTTTTCTGTTGCTGGGTTCTTGTTTGTTTGTGGGTTCTTCGGGGCTGTTGCTGTTGGATCGTCTTGGATGTATAGGTACTATCAAGGGCTGAACCCGCCTGGTTCGGACCGGTTTGATTATGCTAGGAACAGGATTTATGATACGGCTGGCCACGTTAAGGATTATGCTAGAGAGTATGGTGGGTACTTGCAGAGTAAGGTGAAGGATGCAGCTCCTGGTGCATGATGATGGAGGTAGTGGATGAGAATGGATCGGGTTCGGATCTTATGGTCTACCGGATTTGACAAACGGGTCAATTTTTTTTATCTGATCTTTATGGATTTTAAGATGGTTTGTGTTTTTGGTTGGTATCGAAGCTTTATTGGGTGCAATTTGGATATTCTTTTATGTTGAGTTGATCATTTGATTTTTTTTTTTGAACAACATTAGTAAACTTTAATTACTGAAAATAACATTTGATCATTTGATTGATGATTTATCTTTTGTTTTGTTTTTTTTTTTTTTTTTTTCTTTGGATGCTACATTGGTTAGTTAAAGAAATTCATAAACTCTACTTGGTTACTTTAAAGGTTATCTTCAAAAGAAAAAAAAAAAAAAATGGAGATTTCTTTTTTGGCCATTACAATCTTGGTGGGGAAAGGAATGGGAGGACTCCATACCGGTTCCTGTAAGAACATTGATAGACGTTTGGCCAAAGTTATGGCAAGAATTAATTGTGTGACGTTCAGGAATCAACTTGTTAAAATCTAAAGTAGTGTCACCGTCTTTTTTAACTTCTTTGATGACGCTCTTCAAAGAAAACAGATGACACAAATTTTTTGCGTTAAATTCAAGTTTTAACAAAAAGAAAAGCCATCTCTCAAAAAAAAAAAAAAAAAAAACAAAACAAAAAGAAAAGCCAAATGTGACAATTGACTGTATCATCTTTGCTATGCTTTTGTTTCCTTGGAAATCTTCTACTGCCAGACATGGTGGAACCTACAACAAATTGTCCATAGATGTGCGAACGGTTAATGTGAGTGATTTTTTTTTTTTTGAACGAAATAATGTGAGTGATTGCAACATATGTAAATATTTGCTTTTCATTATTCTCTTTAATTAAGATGTGGAATTATCATTATTTATTAACATCAATTGTTTTATGAAGTGCAAGCTTTTATCTCTGGTTTGTCACTTAAGTTGAGAATGAACAATTGATTTTTTTTATTGATTCAAGACTACTCATATAAAAGAAAAATGATTGGATTCCTAGAGTTAGCAAGAAATTTGCTATTACTAAAGATGCATGACAATTTTGGATAAACTATATGGCGCAATGACTGGTGTTGATGGTAGAAAATAATGGTTTAACAAGATATAAAAAAGATTGAAAAATAACTTGTACAAGATTTATGTGTAACAAAGAGGGGTATCGAACGAAGACAAGCGAGATCATCTAACTAAACATCCTTGCCAAAATATAAGGTGCATGATTCTATACTTAATATTCACAATCATATCTTCATTTTTCAGAAACTATTCATATGATGTCATTACAAAGAAAGATATCGAAGGCACCTGCTGAAATTGATTTAGCGGATGCATATGGAATTAAGACAAAAGTATTTTTGGAGAAAAATTAACTGTTGGTTATACATTACTAGATCAAAAGAAATATATTCGAAGCAAATGATAATAAAACTTAATGTATGGAGAAGCATGTAGCATTTTTAGCAACAAATAATAAATAATTCATCCTATTTTTATGCAATATATACAATTGGATAATGGAGAACAAATAATAAATATTTTTGGGCTTATTGATTACGCTAGCTTTGGTGATGTGATTACCTTTGACACAACTTTCCTACACTGGGTGTATATACACCAAATGGTAGGATTTAAAACACAAGACACATGTCTTGTTTTAATCAATAAAGTTACCAATATTTTGATGTGTTGTCTTAGATCTTACCATTGGATATAATACACTCAGTCTAAACAAGAATAAATAATATAGGTCAGTTGGTGTATTCATTGGTTTTGATCATCATAAAACAATTTTAGATTTTGGAGCTAATTTTTTATACGATGAAATAAATGAGTCTTTTGAATGCTTGTTTATAACATTTTTAGAGTTACATTAGCAAAAAAAAAAAAAAAAAAAAAAAAGCCTACAACTACTTTCACAGACCAAGATCCTGCAATGGTGAGTGCATTGGTTAAAGTAATGGCAGAAACTTATAATGGATTATGCGCTTGGCACATAATGCAAAGTGCTGTAAAGAATTTGGGAAATGTGTTAAAGGATGGGTTTAATTTTCTTAAAGACATTAAAGCATGCATTTATGAATATGAAGAAAATATGACTTTTCAGGCAGCTTGGGAGCATATGATTTCTTATTATAATGTTCAAGAGAACTCTTGGTTAAACAACATTTACAAAGTGAAAGAAAATGGGCTAAATGTTATATGAAAAATATTCGCATTTTGGGGATGTGAAGTACATAACTTAGTTAAAGTTTAAATGAGGACTTGAAAGAATACTTAAAATCAGATTTGGACTTGCTTCGATTTTTTAATCATTTTGAGAGAGTTATGGAGGAAAAACAATATAATACGTTAAAGGCCAAGCATGATTCTAAAAAGAAGTTACCTAAATTGTGGATGCACAAGTCTACTTTGGTGCAACAAGCAACAAAAGTTTATACACCATCTGTATTTGAGTTATTTCAGGATGAGTATGATTAGTCATTAGCTGCATTAATAAAAGAAAGAATAGAAGCCCAAAATATCCATGAGTATGTAGTTGAAATTTTTTATCAAGATGGAAAGTATATTATAAGAGGGAATCCTTTTGAAATAGTTGTATTATGCAACTGTAGAAAATTTGAGAGATTTAATTTTTTATGTTGTCTTGCTTTGAAGGTTCTTGATGTGATGGGTATAAAATTAATTCTAGAACATTATATTTTAAAGAGGTGGACAAGAGAAGCAAAGAGTGAAACTTCCGAGAATGTCAATGGAAAAATTGTTTATGAGGATGTTAACTTAAATATCACACGACATTATAGATATCTTTGCTTCAAATTGGTGAAGTTAGCATCTCGAGCATTGAATTTGAGGATACCTATGAATTGTTATATAAACCGATCGATGAGTTAAGCAAGCAAATTGCAACATTAAAAATGAGTTATCCTATTTTTGATGGTGAAGTTAACAATGAAGCTTGTGCCTCTATGCCAAACAACAAGACAATGGAGTTGCAGGATTGAACTCAAAAATCTAAAGGTTTGAAGAACATAACATGTTAAAAAGGTGGAAAACCATTGAAGAGTTGGGTCAAAAAGCAACAGAAGAATAAGAAAAAGTTGACAAAGAAAGACAACACTCAAAACCAGCCATCATTAGTACTTTATCTCTAAAATTATTATCCTTTTTTAATCCATTTACTTGAATTTTTTTAGTAATGCCAAAAAATTCTATGGCATGGAATGATTGAAAATTTGAAAATTTTTCTAATATCCTACTCAACTATTGATGGTAAATCTCATTTATGTTAGTAAGTGTTCATTTTTTGTATTTTTTTTATGTTTGTCACCTTCTTGTGCAAAATTCATATTGTTTTTCAGCATTCCCTCAAAGTTTAAATAATATGCATCTCAACCAGGTAAACAAAGAAAAAAATTATTTCAAAAATAACTTATGTGTGTTTGTGTATATATGAGATTTTTTGTACTTTTGATTTGCAAGCTATAATGAAAATATTTATATTTTATTTTTTGTTAAAAAAATAAGAGAAAAGGATTTTAATAAATAAATTTATGTTATAAAGATCTAAAAGTAATTTTTAAAATACATTTAGATCCTTAAATTAAAATAGGATATAATTGATACAATTTGTAAAGTTGAATAGTTAAATTGATATAATTTTGAAAGTATGATATAATTGAAAATTGAACCAAAGTTTAAGATAGATTTTATCATTTTTTCTTTTTTAATTAAAAGAAATTTGGTGTCATATCAACATTAAAATTTACAACATTTTATAAGATGTTATCTAAAAAATACTACAACATTAAATATTGACCTAATTATCTAAAAAAATCTTGAACTTTACAAGTTTTAACAATTTTTTGACAAAATTTTTTAAAAAATATGTTAAAATTGTAAAGTTTATAATTTTTTTATAAATGTTAGAAAAACGTATTAAAATTGTTAAATAATGTAAAGTTCAACACTTTTTTAGTAAAAATTGAAAGAAAATGTTAAAATTTTAAAAATCCTAAAATTCAAAATTTTTTAAATAATTAGGCCTTGAATTTGTTTGTGCACCTTTTCTTTACACGACCATCTTAGAGCCTATCCCATCACGGGGAAGGGGGAAGAAGGATCAACTTACGTCTAAAAGAGCTTATTAGGGGCATTCACGTCCACCATCATATTCTAGTTATGCAATTCCTCCTTTAGGGTAAAGTACTATTTGTCCCCTCTATTTTGGTCTATTACACTTCTTTATCTCTGACATTTTAAAAAATATTTATTCATCCTTGTATTTTGATCCGTTAAACTTGTTAATCCTTCTGTTAGTTTTTTTTTTGAAAGTCAATAAAAAAAATAAAGGTTAAATTAAAAATGAAAGGAAAAGTCAAAAACACCCTCCAACACAAATCAAATGCTCAACATTCTCCAACAAATGCTCTTCTTCTCCAAATATCATCAAATTATCAGTCACAAATCAAATAGACCCAAAAATGTCTATTTCTCCAAATATAATGATAGTTTTGGGGTTGGGATTGGTTGTTTCGGTATTGGAGAAGAGGTTCGGGTTGGATGCAATTGAAATTGGGTTGCAGTTAATGGGAGGAAAGAGGGTAACTAGGTGGGTTTTATCGGTATTGTTGGCATTAGTCATCGGCAGAATTGGATGGGGAATGGAGGAACTAGCGACAATAGGGGTGGAATGGGGATGGGAGAGGGAGGTGGTGATTGGGCTGTATGTGGTGGTGGTGGTGGAATAGGGATGGGAGAGGGCGGTGGTGATTGGACTATATGAAGGTGACTCTGTTGTAAGTTGTTGTTAACATCATTTTTAGTTATGGGACTCGAGCTCCTGATTCAAACTATGTGCTTTATCTAGCTCCTGATTCAAACCTGAGACTTCAAATCCTTAATCAAAATCTTATTCAATTCAATCTTCTCTTATAACTCAACCTTCTTGTTGTCTCTTCAATTTTGGTGGAACTAGTACAACAGTAAGCAGAGCACTGCCTCCTTGGCTTGACAAATTGCTCAACTAGGCGAGCTGCCACTCTAATGACCTCCTCTCCAGGAAGCACAGAGACAGACCTCCTCGACCCCTTAGAGTCTTTCGTTACGTCTGGGTTATTTTTTCTTTTTTTTTAAGAAAAAGAATTGATTATAGGGAAGGTTTTAAAGAACAAACAGAGAGATAAAAAAAGATCTAAATTTAGAGGAAGGTTTTAAGATGGGGAAGATAAACTTTCCTCTTCAAGAACAGGAAGCTAAACGAAACCCAAGATCCAATTCAACAGAATTGAAGAATTGGCACTTGCGACTGCTTTTCTTTTTAAATCACTACCTTAAAAGAAATAAAGAAAAACACAAGAATCAAAATTCAGGAAAATTGAAGGAATGGAAGAGGGAAATGAGGGGAAGAAGAAAGTGATGATCGCAATAGATGAGAGTGAATACAACAGATATGCTCTTGAATGGGTTCTTGATTGTTTAGAGGACAACATAACCAACTCTGAGCTTGTCATCTTCACTGATAACTTGAATCTGGATCCTCCGAGTCCTGTATGTCAAGCAACCAACAAAGAGGCAAGGTGAGAGGTGGGGTCTTCCCCACAAACCCTCTGATGCCTAAGTCAAGATAGGTTGAGAGAGAATTTAGAGAGAGAAAGAGAGCTAAGAGAATAGAGTAGAATAGAATGAATAATATGAGAGAAGGTAAGAACTATTTATTGAGGATGAGATGCTCAAACCTGAGAGGAGTAGGACTCCTTCTCCTAGTAGGATTTGTCTCTTTATTCCTTCTTGATCCGGGAGTCTTCCTAATGAGGGACTCCTTTTCCTCTTTGGATTTGGTCTCCTTGTGCTGCAAGTCACTATTATTTAGGAAGATATTTGTTAGTTTAGAATAGGAATATACCTGTGGGATATCAAGAGTCCCCCCCGAAAGTTTATTCAGATATTTATGTCCGAGAGTCATGAGAAACGATAGGAGACACTTGGAATATGTTGGATCTATGTGGAAAGGTGAGCTGAGGTGGCCAGCCTCAGTCACAGATGCTAAAGACGCTCAGTACCGAGACTCGGAGTATCGTTGCCTAGTGACAGAAAGAAGAGAGTGCTAGCTAGACTTAGTTGACATGATGCTCGGTGTAATACAATGACCAGAGAGTTTAACCCATCAGATAAATCTGATGGAACCAGCCGTCGCTGGAGTTTTTATTGCTCGAGGCTATGGACGACCATGAGGTCTCTCGGTATTGTGAGGCCCGACAACCTTCGACCCGGAGGTCTTATCGGTATTGTGAGGCCCGGCAGCCTTCGACCATGAGGTCTCTCGGTATTGTGAGGCCTGACAGCCTTCGACCCGAAGGTCTCATCGGTATTGTGAGGCCCGTCAACTTTGAAATAAGGAGCGTGTGCTCAAAATGGGAAGCACGAATGGTGCCTGTTCATATTCCTCCATTTGAATTTTGAACCTGCTATGACTGTTCGTTTGTCAGAAGACGTGGCGTACGGCACGCCGCTTGGGCAGATGGTCAGTCACATTGAAAATGTGGCTCATGATGGCACATTAAATAGCCTGGATTATGACCATCGTGCCCCTGATGAGAAAAAGAATATATGAGTAGAGACAAGGGTAGCGGAGTCCGTCTAGAATGTTCCAGGGATGTTATAAATAGATGTGCGAATTGGAGTGAAGAAACATTTCTTGCTTCATCTCTTTCATCTGGGCATTTTGGTTTCTCTTCCTTTGCTACACCGGTGTTTCAAGCTTCTGCAAATCTTCGTTCCTGCTATGCTTCGTAGTTTCCAGGTGACAGTTTTTTTTACTTCTTCCCTTATTCTCTTTGTTTCTTTAGATTAAGGTGTGGCAATGGTGATTACGGAGCAAGTAAAGTCAGATATTTTTGAGTCCAGGGTAGATCATGATATGCTGAGATGGTATAGGAGGAGATTTAGCATTCCTCTAGAATACAACCTATATACCACTAATAAAAAAGCACATGAACCGTATGAAGATGGTATGAAAATAATGGTATATCAAGACCAGTTAGATGGTGGACTTAGGTTTCCCCTAGATCCTTTTATCAAGCTCTTCTTGACCAAATATAAAATAGCTCCTGGGCAGCTTCATCCTAACAGTTATAAGATCATAACTGGGTTTTTAGAATTGATGCATAAAGAAGGTAGGGAGCCAGATTTTGAGATGCTTCGGCATATGTACAGCTTGAATAAGAAGAAAGGTGAACTTGCCTTCTCCTTGGCTGCTATTCCCTACCTGAATCTCTTCACCAAACTTAAAGATTTGCCCAAAACCTGGAGACACAGGTACTTTGTAATAGAACACCCAGCTGATTTTGTCGACATT
>CATIWK010003609.1:0-12248 GCA_949634005.1 Mallotus japonicus | reverse complement strand
AGCTTCCTCCACATGATTTTTATGAATATAACGTGGGGGAAGCATGCATTACACAAGGACATATGTTATCAGAAAAGAAAAGAGCATACTTTATCACTACACATTTGTTAAAACAACAACAAACCCTTTTAATGGGTTAAACTTTGTGTTAAATTTTATATGAATTAGTTAATTTCTCTTTATACTTGTAATAATTAATAGGTTAATTGATCAAAACAATGAAATTCATTGATCTTCACTTGTATGTTCATAAGAATCAATGAATTTTCAGGTAAAAATCAATGAGTCTGTTGCAAATTCATTGACCTTTACCTACAGGTTCAAATGAATATGCAAGACAAGATCAAAGAATTTTGTAGCAGGTTCACTGACATTCACCTGCAGATTCACTGATCTTCACTTGCAAGTTCACTGATCTTCACCTGCAAGTTCACTGACCTTCATCTGTAGGTTCACTGACCTTCACTGCAGGTTCACATTCAATTTAATCTTTATTTAATAACACATGAACTTCTAATCAATAACACATGAATCTTTCCATTACAACTAATGAATTTATATGCACAAACTAAACAAATACAACAAATAAGTGAAAATCCAATCTAAAAAAATACAAAAAGAAGAAGAAGAAGGAGCAGCTGTGTACACTAGATACTTTACTTTCAAAGAGTTTGTGACCTCAAGGATGGTGAACTCATGATTGGAGTATATGTACCTTCCATTAGCTTGTGCATGCTCAAACAAGAATATATGGGCACTGCACACATCATCAAATGCACGGCTCATCTTCTAGTTATCCATTTATAAAAAGTTTCACAAGTTGAAGCACACTTGGTTCTAGGTCTTGTTATTTTTTCTTGGCTTACCTTTTTGCTTCTTGTTTCTTGATCTTGATTTTTTTTCAAATTTGATTTGAATGAGATATATAAAAAAAAAGAGAGATCAGGGATTGCAGCAATGGGGAGGGAGGAAGAAGAAGAAGGATAAGAACAAGAAGATGCAGAGATTAAAAAAAAAAAAAGAGGTCAGAGTGTGAGGAAAGAAGAAGAAGAAAAACACGCCCAGAAGAAGAAGAGGAAAAAGAAAGCGTAAAAAAAAAAACGCAAGCTTAAATCACACATGTGAGGCACACAGAGCATCATGGACAAGGGTCCATGATATAATTTGCATCAGCCTAAATTAGATGACCCAATGGAGAATATGATCAAGCAAACCATTCTGTATTAAAAGAAGGATAAAGATTAATATCGTAGGTGCTGAAAAAGACAGTGCTGTCACAGGACAACCCGTGATATTACCAAAAAAACCCCATACCAATAGATAACCTCTGCATATGGGGCAAAAGAGAAATTTTCGCGATGTGTATCACTATCCAAGAATTCAGTAGCTTTATGCATATCGCATTCTTTACAAGAAATATTTCTTGAAGAAACAATACATGCTTTTAACTTTTTTTTCCGTTCAAAAAAAAAAAAAAAAACTTTTTTTTCCTATGCTGATGTGCTTCAGTTCTTCGTAGCTTTGCAGGATGTATGCTCTGGAATAGTACAGGAACACCAATGTTCTATCAAAATTGCTGAAATATGCTCAACGAATGCGAAATTTGGTGCTCAGATCACAGATCGTACGCATGTTTTAGGCAATGACAGCATTTCAGTTTCATAGGACTTCCAGAAACAGCAAATATTTTGCATGTTTTAGGCAATTGATAAGGTCAATATGCATACATTCAACATTCCATTTGAAATTGAGAGCTGTTTAATATCAGATTAGTACCATCATTTATGAGATGGTGCATCCGTGAAGGAGAGACAAAAGAGTTGATTGGCATTAGCTTTAGCCTATTATGTGCTTGCGCTCTACTTTCTCCCAATCTTTGGAGTTGAACAGGATGTCTGAAAGGCGCAGCACAACTCTACTCATGTCAGGGCGCTGGTTCCAATTATCATCTACGCAATCTTTGGATAGGAGAGCCATCTTGAATGTCAAAACAAGAAATGTCAAAAAAAAAAAATGTTGGGATGATAGATATGGTCAATGACGATAAAGACACATCAATGCAAGAAAGGCTGCCAAGATCACTATCAAAGATCACAGGCTAACATAAGAGATTGGCTTCAAAATGCATGAGAGAAGTGAAAGTGTGATAATACCTGGAAGAGTGAATCGCTGTGGTAGCTGGTCAGGTTTGGATCAATACATTTCTTCAGCTGAGTGAAAGGATCCTCTGTGTCACCTAAAGCTGACAGCATCTGGATCATACAGGATTCGTTAGCCAAATGTGTTGGTATACAAAATTAGAATCTACTTCATCCAATTAATTCCAACAGTTGGGACTCTTTATTTTTAGCATTCAAGTTTACATACGGAATAAAAAAGAATCAGTAGAAGCAGAAGGCAGATGCGATGGTACGTAGAACAAGTGATGCAAGAATACGTACATATTGCACCACAGAACGATGTTCAGCACGTTGATCATTTTCAGAACCTGAATCTTTACTTAATGCTGGTTGGCCAGTGAGTAGTTCCATAAGAACAACTCCAAAGGAATAGACATCAGTCTTTGTAGTCACAAACCCATCTCGAACATACCTAGTTTTCAAAGAGATATGACATCAAAAAAAGAACTTAAATAATTGGCTACTTGCATCAGATGGTGACAAGGAGATAAAAATAAATATAATCGGTATGAGCTTAAATAAGCACACACTCAGGTGCAAGGTAACCAAATGTGCCAACGATTCTAGATGCCATAGCTCGAATATCCCGAGACTGCTCCAATAACTTTACTAGTCCAAAATCTGCAATCTGGTGGAACAGAGATTAAATATTAATAGTTTTTCCATTAGATCAATATATGCATGGATAACATTCTGTGACATGTATACACTGTTGATTCACAGTTAATAATCAGCTGAAATACATTCTAGTTCGCAATGGTATGGTTTGGCCGGTTCAAGCTAATGGCACACAACATGTAGCAAAGCACAAACATGGTTTGCAATCAAATAAACCTGCAGTGCTTCATGGCAATAATGAAAGAAAAGGTTTATTGAATTTGGAGGAGTCTTATGTTTATCAAAGAAATCTATGCTCACCTTAGCACGGAAACTGGAATCTAAAAGAATATTGCTTGTCTTCACATCTCGATGGACGTAGTATGGTCTTGTGTGCTCATGTATATACTCAAGCCCTTTAGCTACATCAACAGCAATCTGTACAAGCGTAGTCCAAGGAAGAGGTTTGTGACCTGTAAATGCATGAAGGGGTTTTATGAGTAACTAGCAAGTCTTAATAAACCTCCAGAGTCATAACCAAAATTTCAGATTGTGACAAATAAAACCAGGTAAAACCAAACCTCTTAAGGTTGGATTGTGCAGATGTTCACTCAATGAACCATTTTGGGCAAATTCATATACCAGAAACAAAGAGTCTCCACCAGCCGCATATCCAATGAGCTTAATCTGATAAAAGTTACAACAGAATATAAAAAAAAATTATTCTCAGAAAGTACAAAAACATAAAACAAGTATGAACACAAAGAATGTTTCAATGACAAATGTAGACAATCAACTGTAAAGGCCGGCCTTAGGAAAAAGTAGACTTTCCTTCCACAAACAAAGACAAGAAATACCAGGTTAGTGTGATGAACTCTGCAGAGAATATTTAGCTCTGAAAAGAACTCCTTTGACTTTGTACTTTTCATCTGCTTGATAGCGACATCCTGCATTCATGTCAAAACAAACTATGACGAATAGAATCCTGTAAAGTCAAAAATCATGTACAGTTTAATAATTCTTGCACGCATTTCAGACTATCATTTTAGGCTAAACAGCTCTGACTTACAGTTCCTCTTAATTTTCCATGGTAAACGGATCCACATGATCCTTGGCCAACCTTGAAAGTTATATTAAAGTTGGAAGTTGCATCAACAATTTCGCAGTAAGGGAAAACAGTAGCTTTGTCTGAGTCCAATGAAGAAGCTGTGCTTTCCTCAAATTCTGCAATGAAATCTCAGTGGGAATAAGCACAACTAGTGTCCAGCACAGTTTAAACGCAATAATCAATTGGTACTAAAACAGTGGGAAAAGGGAAAAAAGTCAAGTAAAATTTATATCTCAGATCGTTTTCTTTAAGCTACATTACTTCTAGGCCAAGTGCATGCATCCAGATTACAATGCAAGCCATCTGAACACTGCGAAAAAGCTTTTGTTTGTTGAGATTGCCTAGCTAGGTTCCTCCTATGTTTCCTCCAGAATACAAATAAAACTGCTGATAGAATGATGATAAAAGCAGCAGTTATGGCTCCAACCAAAACATGAAAACGAGATCTTGGTGCTTTTCTGGTCTTTGTATCTGCAAGGCAAGAAGAATGAAATAATGACAGTATGCCAGTATAACAGAAGTCAGACAAGTTTTACATACGGATTGATAGAAACATGGTTTAAATCATCTTGATTGCCTTAACAAATATTAACATCTGAACTGCAAGACTGAGAGACATAGATGTAAGGTACTAAGTAAAAACAAGACACAATAACTCCACTTCCAATTTACACATATTAGAAGTTTCACTGACCTTTGCTGTCAACTTCAAGTAAGGTAAGATTTTTAAGCCCCGCTGCCATAGACATACAGACAAGATAAAATAGAGATAATTAGCTGCTGAAAGACAGATGCATAAGTAGTATGGGTATGTAGAGGAATTCAACTCAAACCCCAAAAAAGCAAATACATAAAAAGTTCTCACTTAATCAAGTGAGAAGCCACGATGGGTTTTATAATTGAAGTTCAGTTTCTACATAATCCCAGAATGCAAATTCAAATGGAAGGTTAGATTGAAGTCAAGTGGCTGAAATAAGTGCTTTGAGTTCCTCAATATTGTCATACTGTTAGCAGAGGTAATCCAGAGCAACCTAAAAAATAACATTATAAAAATAGAAGGATGGATTTATGTCAGGTGCTAGGCACAAGCTCTTGGCAAATATAATGGCATATGAGGTGTTGGTTAAAGTGTGTCTTAAAGTTTTGAAGAACAGAATCTTGACATCTTTTATTAGATGAAACTGTGCCTAACGTGTGGCTGGATTGCCTGCCTCACAATTGCAGCACAGACTAATGTTTATGCTACCGAATTTAGTCTTTCATAAAGGAAACAAAAGCAAACCAGGAAATAGATAATAATACACAAATGAACAGAGTGCAAATATATGGATATAGACTGGCATCAATCATCAGGGAATAAAAGGAACAATCTTTCTATCTGTTACCTGGTCCTGGGATCAATAGAATATCCCCATCATCAATAAGGTCTGGATTTTGCAGTTTATTCAAGCTGGCAGTCTTGTTTAAATCAGCATTAAATCGAGAACAAATTAAAAACAATGTATCTCCAGGTTTAACCCTGTAGGTTATCATATATGCATTTTCAGAACAACCACATAAAAAATCTAAAGGCACACTTCGTGAGGGAATCAGTGAAATTTGTGGTCTTTTCACCACAAATGAACCAAATTTCGAAGAAATTCTCTCCCATGAATCTCCAGGTTGAACCAGATAGTCAATTTGCCAAGTGAATTCACCATGGCCAGCTAAACAACTGCAATTTATAGTAATCAAGGAACCATCAACAGTCCTATTAACTAAACTAGCATTCACATGGAATAAAGAAGCTATTTCTTGAAGGCTGGTTACAGAATTTGGAACATAGTAGTACAGTGAAGCAGGACACGACTCCCTTAAAGATGGATTGCATGGCATTGAAAAGACATGATTTGGAGAGACATGATAAGCAAGATAGAATAAAGTCAAAAAACCCACCAAAAGATTCATGCTTTTAGCATCTAAAGAACTCATCAGACTGACAAGAATTGTTTTTTCCGGCTCAACTAACAAGAAAAAGGAAATGGGTGTTTTTGTTCCCAGTTAAATATGCAAGAATCAAGCAATTAAAGAACAAACAACAAGAATATTGCTTTAAAAGAAAAAAAGTGAGCGATGAAGGTGATGCCTAGCAAGTGACTGTTGATGTTGAAATGGATGCATTAGAAGACATAAAGGAAAAATCCAAAAGATTTTATTCCTGAAAGTTGGATTGGATTCTAATTGCCACTTTGCTTGAAGTTTTCTACCATATGTATGTATACAACAATTTCTTCATTTTATATATTGTCATAAAAAAGCCGGCGTCAGTTGTCTAATTCATTTTCTGTTGGCCCGTGAAGTTTAGGTGTTCTGAATTATTATAAAAAGGTTATGCATGCTTATAATTTAGTTTTCCATTCTGATTGCGTATTTTGATAAGGAATATATTTGCTTTCGTTATACAATCTTGAATCTTCAGTATGCTTGCTGCTAAGTTCGAGTTGATCAGAGTGTTGGAGGGACTCTACGCATGGAAACTTTTACTGAATTATATTATTACAAATAAATTGGAAACAACAAGCGTTTGTAGTCCAACGGTTAGGATAATTGCCTTCCAAGCAATAGACCCGGGTTCGACTCCCGGCAAACGCATTGTCTTCTTTTTTTTTTTTTTGCATATCTTCAATTAGGAAATATTGTAGAAATCCTAACAGTGAAAACGGTGGCCAAACGAAGTGAAAAGAAGGATGCATACTTGTTTGATCTTGGAAGTTGAAGAAGCTTGGTTTAGAGAAGCCTCATGAGAAAGTGATCAAAACATAAACATTGTTGAAGCTAGCAAAAACCAGAACATGCATGTGAACAACAATGTTGTTCACGTATGTATATATAAATACACAAACACATGTGTGTATATATATATATATATATAGATAGCTTTATTATAAAATGAAGTTTCAACTGTTTTATGTTGATTGTAATTGAAAGAGTATTTGAGATTCCGATTTTTGTATGGAATCGGAAGCTGTAGCTAGCAGGCCATTTTGACTGAGGAGTTAGGAGGTGAATTGGTGAAGATGAGAAGCAAAAGAAGGAGAATGAAGCAGAGCAGAAACAAAGCAACCCTATTGCTGCGATCGTGGCTGGATGCGCGATCGCAGGAATGCCTAGTTCAAAGCCCCAAAGTGATATCGAGCCTTTTGCAATCGCGTCTCATGCACGATCGCGGATTCCTTGTCAGCCAATACTTCTGTCGCAAACGCAGCTCATGCGTGATCGCGACCCTTTCACGAGAGCCCTTCTGTTGCTAGCGTGGTTGTTACGTGATCGCGGGTTGCAAGTTTCCAGAACAGAACATGTTGAGGTGTACTGATTTGGAGAAAAATCCAAGGGAGGTGAAAGGACATGTTTTAGAATAAGGCTAAAAATGACAAAGGACACGAATTACTTGAGTATTCCTACACATTCTACACACTCTCTCACTCACAAGGGGAGAACCAATACAAGCACGAAGAAGAAGAAGAAGAAAGAGGAGAAAAAGAAGCTAAGGAAGAAGACCCATTTGAAGATTCAAGCTCCTTGATAACAATTTCGCATTCTCTTTCTAATTCTATTCTCTTGTTTTGTATTTTTGAATATTGAATGATGGATTATTTATCCATGTGTGGCTAAGCTCTTGAATGTTGTTGGGATTTTGAGACCTATTGAATTTAATGTTAATTTGATGTTTATTATTGCTTCTTAAATGCAAATTATATTTGTTGTTTTGATTGAATGTTATATTGTGGCCAAATATAACTTTAGTTTAGATTTATGCAATGAGAATTGGTAGATCTAATAGACCCACAAACACATGTTAGATTGATTAAATGTCTTAAGAAAGTTTAATCCTATATAATTCTCTTATGGGTTTTGCTTAATGCCTTGCATGCTTGATGTTGGTGTATATTCATGGTGATGATGAGAATTAAGCTAGGTTTATGAATCTCAATTGATTGATTCTTGTGGATTTGAGTAGCTACTTAAGAAAGAGTACTCAATGTTTGTTGAAAAACCTGAGATATGCATTGAGAAGACGATTAATTCCATCAAGTTAACTTAATGAAAATGAGGTGCTTAATCTCCCAACAACATGTCTTTCCCATTGATTCATTTCCTTTATTAATTTTGATTAGCAATAGCATGATTTACATTCCTTTGTTTAGTTGTTATTTTAGTTCTTTATTTGCTTTAATCAAAACACAATTGCTCGCTCTAAAAAAATACAATTAAGACTAATAGTTGCTTAGTATCAATCCTCGAGGGAATGATACTTTACTCTCCACTTTATTACTTGTCGACCCGTGCACTTGCGGTCATCAACAATAACCCCTTTAACAATCACAAGATTCATATAGTTATATACTCGTACAACTCATAGGTTGATTATTCTTAGTGTTTTATTATAAAAATTAGGAAAATAAATCGATAGCAATTTTCAAATATTAACTAAAATAAATAATAACCAAAATAAATTCAGGTAACATTTTTTTTTTAAAGAAACCAGAATTATCATTAAGAAAGATCAGCTATGAGAACATCAACAAGGAAATCTGGAGGGCTTAAGTGTCACTCCATACAATCTGGCATAGAAAGAGCAGCTTTAGCTAAACTATGAGCTGCTACATTCGTAGACCATCTAACAAAACAAAAACACATATTAGCAAAAGATAATGCTAAATGCTTATAATCTTTTATAATATTACCATAAGGAGAAATGCAGCTAGAGCTCTTAATACGAGTGATAGTAACTTGTGAATCAGATTCAATCAATAGGTTGTCTAAACTCTTCTGACAAAGCCATGTAAGAGCCTCCCTCACACCCAAAGCCTCAGCCTCTCAAGGGTTAACTACACCCACCTGAGATTTGCAAACTGCATAAACCATCTCACCAGCTGAATTTCTAATGATTCAGCCCCATCCCACATGGTTACCCTGCTCATAAATGGCAGTATCAACATTGATAGTCAAAACAGGACCCCTCAGCCTCTCCCATCTCAAAATACCTTCTTTGAAACCAGTTGCTGCATTGGAATTAGACTGATTCCATGTGCTGCGCCGAGCGTCACACAATTACTGTAATGATGACGACTCAAAATTTAGAATTTGAGAACAGTTCAGACCTTTAGAACTTCAAACACATTCATTCCTATTAAACCATATAGACTAACAGATCATCACCAGTAAATAATGATTTTCTGTAAAAAGCATTGATATCGCCCCTGCTATCCAACTAATGAGCCTATCATGCAGAGACTCCCCATTCACTTCAGGCCACTGTCCTACAAACAAACCCGATAACTGCCATACTTGAATCGCTACAGGGTAGTCAACAAAAATATGTCAGGTTGATTCAGCTCCCAAATTGCACACTTTACACCCAGCATCAACTCCTACTCGTCGCAATATGAGGGCAGCAACAGTAAGCAATATACCCTTACACAGCCTCCAAAAGAAATTACATACCTTTGTAGGAATATGGAGGTGCCATAACATCTTCCATACGATCTTGAATGAACTCTTCCCCTTAGACCAGTCTATAGCAACTCTTCATAGAGTAATGGCCATTAACTTCATTAAGCCAAAACTAAGAATCCCTCACTTATCTTTGAGACAAAAGGATTCACAGGATCAAATCACAATCTCCGGGATAAAAAATATCCCGAATAACATCTTCATCCCACTTATGGCCATCTAGAGATAATAAAGAATAAACCTTACAAGAAGCTACATCTGGATGAATATTAGTGCTAACCGACCCATTCACACTACCTAACAACCAAGGGTCAAAACCAATTACAATTTCTTCCCCTGTTCTGACCCGCAACCTACAACCTGCTTTCACCCATTCTTAAGCAGTCCACAAGCTACGCCACACGAAACTTGGGTTTGAACCCAATGCTGCACTTAAATAATTTCCATCCTTGAAATAATGCACTTTAAAAAGCCGGGATACAAGAGAATTTAGCTCAGTCATAAAACGCCAACCCTACTTCCCTAGTATTGCAAGGTTAAAATTGTGTAGCCTCTTAAAACTTAAACCTCCTACTCCTTTACTCAAACACAAAGATTCCCATCAGCACCACCTGATGCCTTTCCTATTAGAACACCACCAAAAAGCATTAAACATTCTCTCTAATTCAACACATAGATCCATATATAGGTAATAAAAACACATTCATGGCAAAAATTGGTATGGCTTGCACCACAGATTTTAGAAGAACTTCCTTACCCGCCCTAGACAATAATTTACTACGCCAGGAGGTTAACTAATTCCACACTTTATCCTTGATGAACCCAAAAATAGCTATTTTATCTCTTCCAATTAAAGATGGAAGACCCAAATAACGCCCTTGGTCTCTAGTTGGCTGAACCTAAAGAAAATTGTACATATCTTGGCAGGTTATGTTTGTAACATTAGCACTAAATAAGACAACAAATTTGTTGAAATTAACAACCTGCCCTAAAGCTTGCTTGTACTCATGTAAAACACCCTTCACTACTTCGTATTCATTCACTGTCGCTCGAAAAAATAAATAACAATTGTCGGTAAAGAATAAATGGCTAACCATGGGAGCTTCTCGTGCAATACTACATTCATGCCAACGATCTTCTACTTCTCTTTTGCAGATGAGAGCACTAAACCCCTCCGCACATAGGATAAAAAGGTACGGAGAAAGTGAACAACCTTGGCGAACTCCTCTATGTGGAATAATCGGACCATACTCATCACCATTCCCAGAAATATAGTATTTAACTAGGGAAACATAAGCCATTGTAAGAGAAACCCATTTAGAACAAAACCTATACTTGCAAAGCATATCATGAAGGAAACTCCATTCTAAGCCATCATACGCTTTCCTTATATTAATTTTGAGAGCTGCTACTCCTGATTTCCCCTGCATTTTGTGCTTAAGATAATGAGTGACCTCAAATGCGATTAGGATGTTGTCAGTAATTAACCTCCCTAGGATAAAAGCACTTTGAGACTCAGAGATCAACAAAGGAAGTACTGTTTTGAGTTAGTTTGCTAGGATCTTAGCTATGATTTTGTACAAAACGCTATAGAGTGAAATTGGTCTCAAATTAGACACTCTTCGGTTTAGGCTTCTTTGGAATCAACACTATGAGAGTGTCATTAAGATTTCTGGCAAAATTTCCTGTTGAAAAAAATCCACACAAGCTTGCAAAACCTCCTTATGCATAATCTGCGAGAAAGATTGAAAGAATGCTAGGTTCATACCATCTCTGCCTGGGGATTTATCAGCTGCATACTAGAAACCGCATCATGCACCTCCTCCAAAGTGATCAGCATTATCAGGGTCTCATTCATATCATTTGAAATTACTGGAGTGATATATTGCATTCAAAACCCGCAAGCGCATGGATCGTGAATTGCAATATAAAGAGTTATTGATGTGGATCAAGCGGCCTTAGCATTCTTGGATAGGTTTGATAGAGTCCAAGTACGCAAGCGGGCTTCAATGGGCTCTAACTCCTAGCATCGGATGAACTGTGGGGCCCATAAGATGTCAAAACAAAGCTGATTCAAAGATCTACAATGAGTGCAACAAGTTATGCCTGTTGCAATCCAGTTTTTTTCTCAAATTTGTTTGTTTTGGGCCTTAAATTTCCTTTTGAAGTTTTGTTATTTTATTTTGGGATATTTTTGGTATTTTGCTGTTTTATTTTTTAGGGTTTTCGGTTGTAGCCCTATTTATTCATCTTTTTCATTGTTATGAGAAAGTTTTGGTCAGCTCCTATGACTGATTGATTTTCTTTTTAGTTTTTCTTTATTTATTTTCAGTTTATGTATTTTGTTTTTAGATTTTTTTTCCTTTCTTTTTGTATTATTTTGCTAATTTTGCTTTCAGTTTCTTTTTGTTTCTGTCTTGTGGTTTTTTTGTCTTTTTTGTTTTGTTTAGTGTAATTGAATGCTTGCAATCCTTTGGATCCAGCACACATCAGGGCAGTCCCTTTCTTTCCTTTTAACTCCTTTCCTCTTTATTGTTTTTATGGTTACTTATCTTGTCATTGAGGACAATGTCGTGGATAGTGTGGGGGAGTGTTTGGGTACTTGTTAATTTACTTAATCCAATTGTTAGCATTTCAATTTCATTTTATATATTTAGGGTTTATTAATTTTTAACTCGTTTCCCTATAGTAGTAATTTGCTTGTCCTAAAGAAAGTTTTTATTTTAATTTTTTCATCTTATACTCTATCACACTTGGGATTATTTTAGTTTATAAGCTTGATTCTTGATTAATTACTGAAATATCGAATGATTTATTAATGAAAATAGTTTTACATAATCTCTATGTATGAAGAATTTAGTTTTTATGAC
>CATIWK010003602.1:0-14554 GCA_949634005.1 Mallotus japonicus | reverse complement strand
ACACACACATACACATTCATATACATAATATTAACCTAATGTGATATTAACCTAATTTAGTTTTAAGTTTTGATATTAATATTAACATATATAATGTGACATTAATATTAACCTAATGTGATATTAATATTAACCTAATGTGATATTAATATAAATATAATCTAATGTGATATTTTTTTGGAGAATTAGTGTGATATTAACCTAATTTAGTTTGAAGTTTTGATTAAATATTAACCTAATATGATATTAATATAAATATAATATTAGCATAGTTTTATCCAATAGCTGGTGTTGAAGAGTCATAGATTATACTGAGTGTGTTGAGACATCATTATATTGTTGCCACATTGTTCTAATGTTTACATTTTTCATTACTTTTATGGTTTTTAGAGTTACATTTTTAGAGAAAGTGTAGTAAATTAATTTGAGTTTGATTTCATTTTAAATTAATTCTCCATTTGCTCCATTTATCCGCTCCGAATTGCTCCGAATTTAATTCTTTGTTTGCCCCGTTTCTCCGTTCCGAATTGCTCCGAATTTTCGGAGCAATTCGGAGTGGAGAATTTTGTTATACGGTTCGGTTCCGGAGAATCGATTTTAGAATTCTCCGAAGTTTGGTTCGGGTCCGGAGAATAGGTGTTCTCCGAATTGCTCCGACCCATGCACAGCCCTACTTGTATGCTCATTTTTGTTTTGTACTTGCACAAATTATCAAGTTATTAAGGTGCTTCAATTTGTATAAGTTCTTCATAAGATATCTTAACATTCCTATCCCAGTTTGACACATTTTGTCATCAGGGCTCATGTTGTTAAGTTTTCCCTCGCATTTAAACTTCCAGTCTTCCATGACTAAACATATGTACTTTGTGACTCAGTCATCTGGGTGACATGACTGTGTTTCTCTGGATTTCTAAGAGCTGGAGCTTTGAGGTGTCTGGTTCATTTTGTCATTTGGTTTGTTTCTGGTACCTTAACTTTACTCCCATTTTTTCCAAACAGAATATAAACCATACGTTTGGTAGTTCTTTGATCTGGTGCACACATTTTCATTGGTTGCCTCCTTTTCAATCTGCAAAAAAGCTTGTGTATTTCAAAGACCATATAAACCATAAACTAGAAATTCTGCAGCCTTTGATCATTAATATGACATGAAAAAATTCCAACGCATTGAAAAATAATCTATTGCATTTTTTTTATCATCAAAATGCTCTTTTCTCCTCTTCTCAATTCATCTGTTTTTTCTTATAGGCTTTGCAGTTTGCATGTATATTTAACAGCTTTTTGTGATCTTGTTTTGAAGCGTAATTGCGAGGCCTTGATGCTGCTTCAAAAGAATGGTCTGCACAAGAAAAAACCCTCAATTGCTGTTGTGTCCACATTATTTGGTGACAATGAAGATATTGCATGGTTGGAGGAGAATGATTTGGCAGAATGGAATGAAGCTGATATAGATGGGTCTTTTGGGAGTATAAATTTTGATGATTCACAGCGAAGAGCTATTGCCTTAGGATTAAATAAGAAACGGCCTTTATTGATAATCCAAGGGCCTCCAGGTACCGGCAAGTCAGGTTTGCTTAAGGAACTTATAGTACGTGCTATTCACCAAGGTGAAAAGGTGCTTGTGACAGCTCCTACAAATGCAGCTGTTGACAATATGGTTGAAAAACTTTCAACTGTAGGGTTAGACATTGTGCGTGTTGGTAATCCAGCACGTATTTCTTCTGCTGTAGCGTCAAAGTCTTTGAGTGAAATAGTGAACTCTAAGCTTGCAACATTCCGGATGGAGTGTGAAAGGAAGAAGTCTGATCTAAGAAAAGATCTGAGATATTGCTTGAAGGATGATTCTTTAGCTGCTGGCATACGTCAACTTTTAAAACAGCTTGGCAAGACCATGAAGAAGGAGGAGAAGGAGACGGTGAAGGAAGTGCTATCAAGTGCACAAGTAGTGCTTGCAACTAACACTGGAGCAGCTGATCCACTGATTCGAAGGCTAGATTCTTTTGACCTTGTTGTTATAGATGAAGCGGGGCAGGCAATAGAACCTTCGTGCTGGATTCCAATCTTACAGGGTAAACGCTGTATTCTTGCTGGGGACCAATGCCAGCTTGCTCCAGTAATTCTATCAAGAAAAGCCTTGGAAGGTGGCCTTGGAGTATCCCTGTTGGAAAGAGCTGCAACTTTGCATGAAGGCATCCTTGCAACTCAGTTAACAACACAATACCGAATGAATGATGCGATAGCCAGTTGGGCCTCCAAGGAGATGTATAATGGATTATTGAAATCCTCTTCGAAAGTTGCTTCACATCTTCTTGTAGATTCTCCATTTGTTAAGGTAACAAATCTATCCCTTATATTTTGGAGCTGTCAATAGGAGTGAGGATGCTTCTACATGTTATTATTATTTGTTTATGTTGAAGCTTGCAATCAATCGCTTACTAACCACATACATAGATAGTGTAGGGACATAAAGCTGTCACTCTTAGTTTTGTACAGAATCATATTCTCTAACAACTGTAATGCTCATTTGGATTGTCACATTTTCTCTGCTGGGCAGTTCCCTTTTTCCTTGAGGATATATGATTATGAGAGGAGCTTTCTTCATTTCTCATTTTGACCACAGACTGTCTACTCCATGGCCATTTTTAGATTTTGATGTTACCATATAACATAAATTATTCTCTGTTTGAGGAAATGAATGACTATTTTACTGACTTCCCTTTAAATTTTTTATTCATAACATGCTAGGACTATCCTCATGTGTCTTAAATGTTACCTTTATGTATACTTCAAACACATTGCAATTGAGATTTGAGAGTATCATGTTTGCAAAATAATATTGTCGTGGTAAAGACCAGCTTCAGCTTGCAACTGACTTGGGTTTTCAGAACAATTTTTATTCTTCCTGTACTGTATTCACTTAGATGCTAAGCATCAACTTGACAATCTGTTCATGTTTTTTTTAGCCCACGTGGATAACTCTCTGCCCCCTGCTGTTACTGGACACAAGAATGCCATATGGAAGTTTGTCTGTAGGATGCGAAGAGCATTTAGACCTAGCTGGAACAGGTTCATTTTACAACGAAGGGGAAGCTGAAATTGTTGTGCAACATGTAATTTCCTTAATTTATGCAGGTAAAAGCTCTTGCTGGTTATGATAGATTAAATATTTATATGTTTTTATGCTATCATTTCTAGCCTAAAACATGAAGAATGAGCAAACTCTGGCCTGTCATAGATGCATTTTGCATTTGCTTTCTCAATGCAGTCAATTGTGTTGACCAGAAAGATGATGTATTTGGCATACTAGTTGGATGCTTACATAGCTGAAGGCACAGCAACATGCTCTTTAGATTCTTGTGTGAACGTATGCTACACTGAATTGGAAATGGAATTATCTTGCATGTTTTTTGCTCAATAATTTTTCTGCAGTTCCTGCTCATGGTTTAAAACAATTCATTCGCTTAGTTTACTGGTCTTCCTCTATTATTTGCATTGATTAAGAGGGTTTTCAGTCCCATGTCTTGTATGCTTTTTTGTTTTTTTTCAGGCTAAATTAGGTGAACTTATTTGTACTGAATCTACAATGCAGGTGTTAGACCAACCGTTATTGCAGTTCAATCACCTTACGTTGCTCAGGTACAACTCCTGAGAGAGAGGCTTGATGAACTTCCAGAGGCTGATGGCGTTGAGGTTGCAACTATTGATAGCTTCCAAGGCCGTGAGGCTGATGCAGTTATCATATCAATGGTATAATTTCTATACTAGTCAGTAGCTTCAACTATCTTCTGGAGCACAATTTACATAATTCAACGATTCCTGTTTTCTAGGTTCGCTCAAACACTCTAGGAGCTGTTGGATTCCTGGGTGACAGCAGGCGAATGAATGTGGCCATAACAAGAGCAAGAAAACATGTAGCAGTAGTGTGTGATAGCTCAACAATATGCCATAACACCTACCTTGCCAGGCTGCTACGCCACATCCGCTATTTTGGCAGGGTGAAGCATGCTGAGCCTGGCAGTTTTGGGGGAGCTGGACTTGGAATGGACCCAATGCTGCCATCAATAACTTAAAGGTACATATAATATGATATAAATTTCAACCCAACTGAAAAACATTGATTTGGGTGCACTTTAACACAAAATGCCTGATTTCTTTACTCCCCATCAGCATCTGCTGTTATATCCATTTATGTACAGCAGGTTTATCATCATTTTTGTTGACAAGAAAATAGATAGCTTGTATTGTCTGTAGTGATTGATTAGAGTTGTATATATAAACAACACATACAATCCCCATTCTTAATTGTATATGATTTGATGTTTATAAGATAATTAATGAAAATTTCACTTAAAAAGTTCAATTGGTTCTTGTATTGAATGTATATATAAGCAACACTTGAACCTTACTACTAAATTGTAACTTTGAAATTTTAATTTGATTTTCAGTATAATTCATATTGAAAGTTTTATATGATATATACATGTCTTATATGTTCCAATTTTTTATAATATGGAATTATGCCAGCATATGTTTGGTTTAATGGTATCACTCCGTGGTAAGACAGTCTGAAAAATTAGAGATCAGACCCATGTCTTTCACGTCCCAATAAATTAACATACTAACCATTTCTACTACATTAAAAAAATAATATGAAATTTTAATACAAAAAAAATATAATTATTTTAAATATGACATGTGTTATGTAAATTTTCAATGTATTTTGTGTTGGAAAATGACTTATAAAATTTTATGAAAGGCTAAATTAAAATCTTAAAAATTCTAAATGACAAATTAAAGGTTTATAATAATGTTAAAAGTAACCTGAATAATCGAAAACTTTGTATGCGATTGAACAAAAAAATTGGCTTAAGTATTTAAACTGTAATTAATAAAGTGGGAACAAATGTACTTATAAATTTAGTATTTTTATTTTTTGGCTTACCCTAATCTACTATTAGGGAAAGAGAAGGCCAAAAAAGGGCAGAGTTCATTAAAACTAACTTAAAGTGGAGGATCACACAATTTTTAGGCCTTAGCCCATTCTATTCTAATACTACCACTACCACTGCCTAGTTGCCTATCTATAAACAGAGAATCTATTCATCATAATACAGCATAAATTCGCCTTTAATTTTAGGAGTGGAGAAGCAAATTGCATCAGTAAATTATATTTGTTTCTTCGAAAAAAAAAAGATATGAGTGTTGTTTTCTGAGTGCTTATGGTGATTTTGATTCTGACTACTTTGAAATTTAAGTCGTGAAGAGATAAAATTTAAAGAAAAATTACTATAAAAATTGTATTTTTATGTAAAATTAATACCATTTTGATGTTTGTGATTAGAAATGACCTTATAACTATTTCAAAACAATAATGGGATACAAGATTTGAATCCTATAAATAATATAAAATCTTGGTGAATATTTATACATATATTGCCGACTTCCATATGCTTTAGCATTAATAGAAATTTGATTCATCAAAATGGTAGTGGGTGCCTAATATTTTGTTCTAAGGCAAGAAAGGGTCCAACCAATGTTATTACAGGCAATGAATTTATGTCATTTTGACTAACAATATCTATTTTATTTTCCTCCTCTTCTCTCTCTCTGTTTTTTTTTTCAAACTAAAACAATTTGATATATAGAGATATATAAATGGGATTTGTGTATGTGGATCTTGGGTAGCCATAGATAGAGAAATCAGTTTCTTTATCATTAATAACAAAATTTGTCTCTTATTATATACAAAGCCCTCCCCAATTAATATACAACTTTCTTTTATATGTCAGCATCCGTTACTCTTAAAAACTCATTTTTTGACATTTTCTCTAGCCCATTTTTGCATTGGTTTAGATAAACTTTGCTTTCACTCTACTCCCCATTTTAATTCCTTGTACCCAAAAACAAATAAAATTTAATTAAAAAAAAATAAAATCCATAACTATATATTTTTTAATTACAAGATATTTTTACTGTATATGGGGTATAAAACTAATTTTTATTAGTATTTTATGGTTACATAAAATATTTAATCTACCAGTTAGGGAGTAGTCAAGTGGTAACTCATCTTCAAAGACATGTTGAGGTGCAACTGCAAAGTTCGGTTCCTATCGTCGTCGATTTAAAGGGAAAGATTGCCCCTTATTGTGCAATTAATCAAAATTTAGGTCATATAATTTCCATATTAACAAAAAAAATTTAATATGAAATCTTCTCACACCAAAAGTTTACACTAGTGAAGTGTCCCTTTTATATATATATATATATATATATAACCATTTATTCTCCATTTGACTTCATGTAATTCCCCTCAAATAAACAAGACTATATGTATATATATATATATATATATATATATAAGACCATATATAGCACAAGGACACCAAAACTTTTTCTCTACTATTGTCTCTAAATGGCCACCAAACACAATCTTGAGACCATCTTCCTCTTGTTTCTCCTTCTTGTCCACTCTTCTTTCTGCAATGGAGCAATATATAGAGTTCGTAGCTTAGGGCCCCAACAAGAAAGAAACGATATCATGCATGTTTTTCCACCAATAACATTCGGTTTGTTGCCCAAGGGAAGTCCTGTTCCACCTTCAGGACCATCAAAGAGACACAATATGATGCCGGAGAATGGCGGTCCAGTGGGTGAGGCAGCGGAGGGCAGTGGTGCTCTTCCATGACTTCGATCAAGAACAGAAACTACAGAAGCTTGATTATAAAATAAAAGAGAGGGGGTGCATGATTTTTGTTTTGTTAATTGGTCTTGGTCAGGTTAGATTTTGGGTAGAGAGCATGAAAAAACTGGTATAATGAATTCATGTTTGTTTTTTTTAGATTTTCCTTTGTAATTGAATGTTTGTTCTATAACTTATATTCAAGAAAAAAAAAAATAGATTTATGTGATGGGTTTTGTAGTTTTTGGCATAAAATTAGAACATTTATTTGGTTATGTCATTGTTTCTTTAAGACAATAAATGTCAATATAATAAAAAATTATCATAACAACAATATGTGATGTGTGTATTTAATGCATATACTAACACCAATAGTAACGCAAGTGCAAGAAGAAGATGACCATGATGATGACGAACAAAAAATAAGAAAAATTAAGAAAATGTAAATCGGTAGTTGATTCCATCATTTCGAAAGTTTTTTTTCATCTATTATTCCAAAATTCGAGTCAGATAAATTCATAAAAAAATATTTTATTTAATAGAATCTGAACTTTTTACCGGTTGAACTAATCGATTTTAATGCGAGTTTTTGAAGTTTTTTTTAATGATGTAGAAAAGGACATTTGGAGAAAATGCTCACATTTTAATTTCATATCAAATATGTTAATTCAATGACTAAGTTGGATAGCATTGACTTATCTACACTGCACTCAATTGCATTTTTCTTAAAATGAAAGTATATTATATTTTTTAAAAAATATAATCGTTTCGGAATTTTAATAATATTAAAAGAAACAAAATAGATCCTAATTTTTAAAAAATATATAAAATATACAAATATCATTCAATATACCTACTAACATACTCCCTACCCATTGATATACGTATGTATGTCACTTTTTCTTAAGAAAAAATTCATGTACTAGAAGAAATAAGCCACTATATGCCTTTGATTTATTAAATTTAAAATACTAAGAAATGAAAAAATCATTGTATTTTCCTTCAATTATTCTTGGTTTAGAGCTGCATTTTTACAAGAGTTTACAATTTCAAAACCCTTTGTCATTTAATTCCATATCATCATTGATCTGCTTAGGATCTCATTCCAAATCAACTCTGATTTACTTCTTGTCCTTTTCCTTAGTATTTTACACATTTACTAGTCCCTACTAAAGATAACCAAACACCCTAATCTCAGTCGACTTATAATACTCACGGGATACTTGGCTTGGCTGATTGAGATAACTGATAAAATTGTTTTTTCAATTAACTATAATTTAAGTATTTGTTAAAATTTCAAAATCAACTGTTGATAGCTGTTTTTATTCAAAATAGCTGCAAATTTGATAAACTCTATTTTGGAGTTTTTTCAGCTGATTTGTATTTATTTTTTATTTAGACTACTTTATCCTTATTAAAAATGACTAATAACAAAAAAAATTTCATTTAAATTAAATATATGTAATTAATTTTTTTATAGTTCATAATTAAATAAATATTATTTTAAATTATAATTAATAATTAAATAATTATAATATTTATATCTATAATTATTTCTTAAAAAAAATTATACGATAATATTTATATTTTAAAATTTATTTTTAAATAATTTCTATTAATTATTTTAATAATATATAAATCAAAGACAAAAAATTATTATTTATTACTATATATTATTTTTAAATAATTTACATAGGTAAAAATATTATAAAAAATATATGAAATTATATTTATAAATAAAATATAACTTTAATAGTTATTTGACATACTAATAACAACAGCTAACAAAACTTTACTAAACAGTTCATATTTATCAACTATCAGCAATTCGCAACCGTTATTAGAATTATGGTTTCATATATATATATATATATATATATAGTTATGGTAAAAGGTAAATTGTGTGGAAAGTTCGTTCAAACTGTGTTGTTTGTTAGTTCAGAAAGCAAATGGTGTATGTGCAATAGGTTAGAAGAAAGAAATCTAATTGTTGTAAAAAAGAACTTTCAAGGAAGTGAGGATGGCACTAAAAGTTACGTTTAGAAGAAGGGATAGATATTCATATATGACAAACACTTTCCAGCAGGGATACACACATAAATATATATATATATATAATATTAGGGCACAATCAATTTTGTCATTTTATGTATAAAAATAATTTATCAAATGGCAATAACATTAAATAAAATTTTAAATTTAAATTTTATATAAAAAATAGTTAAACAATTTTATTCTTCTTATAAATTCATCCAACTTAAATTTTAAAATGATTGAAATTTATATAACTATTGAAAAATCAAATAAAAAAATAAATAATATATATATATATAGGTTAGTAGGAAGGTTATATGACCTAAATATCGATCAACTATAAATTAGGAAGCAATCATTTCTTTTAAATTGTTAATAACAAGATTCGAACCCTGCACCTCAAAATTCCCTTGAAGAAGTTATCACTTGGCTACTCTCTCACTAACAATAAAATAAAATAAAATATTTCACCCACTTAAAGATGATTCCTAGATATATAGTAGTATCATGTTTGCATTTTGCTATGTTGTCCCTAATTAGAAAGCAGATAAGAATTCTAAGGAGACAAGGCAAACACATACCCAAATGCTTCAATCATTATCTATCCTTCTTCTTGGTATCTTCTAGACTTTTTTATTATTATTATTATTATTATCATTGAGATTAGTCATAGGTTTGGAGTCTTGCTACAGTCTGAAGAGACAAGTGCTAATTATATATATATATATATATATATGTCTTCTTCAGTACTAGATAATGTTAGCATATATCAGGTGTTAGATTATCTGAAGAGAAAAGGGGCACATATCATTTGTCTAAAAAAATTAGACATAAGTAATGTTAACGCAAAGTTCATAATTTGGATGGGATTTGAACCTACACTTATAATGCCCTCACTCCTGGTTTCCCAAGCCATAATTCGGCTAAATAATTGAAGATTGTATGCCCTTGTACTGAAATTAGTTAAGTTATTATGCAGTTCGTCTAAGTTGATCTGCGAATAAAGCTGAAATTAGTTAAGTTTTTATGTAATTTGTCTAAAACGATCTGCGAATCAAGCCGCTCATTGAATAATAGATCTCCGGATTTTACTATACCCAGAATTCTATATTTGAAGAGCTTTACCATTGGGTGCATAGCTAAACAAGTGCTCATTTGTTAGTTTCAACTTTTTACTCAATAGGAAAACGAATTATGTTAATCAAAGGTGCTTTTTACTTCTGACATTATGCAAAACTTCATAGAAGAGTTTTATACGTAATCTCTGTTGCTTTATAAGAGTATATGATCTTACACAATTATTTCTCTACTAGACTAATCTATAGTTAAACTAGGATTACAATGTAATATGACAAAGTTTTAAAAGTACAAGTAATTGTAATTGTAGTTTTGTGCTTCAAACTTTAAAGGAGAAAGAGAAAAAACCCTCAAAGAAAATGCTACAGTCTGTTTGATTGGAGCATACATGAAGCATCTACTTCATCTTCAGATTAAATGTTTTGGAACACTCTTTTTGCTCACGTAAAAACTCAGCATGCTAAACTAAAAAATTTGCAAAATAGCAGCTCCATGTAAAATTTAGCAGCAGAACTGGCGTAAATTTCAAACCATAAAATTGGCCTGCCGTTTATTTCAGTGTCACAAACCAAGAAAATTTGCTTGAGAATATTTATCTCTGATTTGACAATGAAGTAAAATGTTTATGTTTTTTTTTTTTTTTTAATTACTTCTGGGCAGCTGCTTCAGCAGGAGTCTTTGTGGTCATCTGATCAACTGCATGCACAGTGCTCTGAAGCTCCTCCCATATGGCTTTGTACACCATCCTCTGCCTATTTACAGCTGATTGTCCTTCAAACGCTGAAGAGACAACATCAATACTGCAAACACACAGTTAATAAGTTTAGTATTGATAATGAAGCTAGACAAGGATGGAAAGAGGGGGAAAAAGGAAAAGGTAATTGCTCAAGTCTCACTGAATTGAGAAACAAATGTGATAAATATTGAACATGCAAACATAGTATACCACATATATCCATTCCATGCAAGATTTGGATAAACATGCAGACTAGCAGCTGAGGTAATGTTGGCATGAACATCACCTGTGAATCTTATCATGACGATATTCACGTCATGACCAAGGGTGCTGCCACAGAGCTAAATAAATAGAAAGTCATCTATAATGATAATCAATTTTCTGACCATTAGCCCCTGAAAGAACCAGCTACCTATGCCAGTATAAGTAGCAAAACTAAATATCACCTGATCAGCTAGCTAAAACCCTATCAAAGTGACAGGTTCAATGGCTGCCAACCTTATACTGCCAAAAACCTATGAGTGATGGTGAGGTTTAGGGCTGAATTTCAGCAAATCAACTTGAATCAAATTTTCAGAGTGAAAACAGGGTATAATAAATTAACAGTTCAAAACTTCTTACACTATGGACCCAACCAAAACTGTGTCAAATTGGACCATATAAAAAAATAGAGTAAGGGGGTCAATGCTATTGCCATTAAAATCGAATTGACCCATCCACCTATTTCACCGGATCTATGAATGAATGCCCACCCTCGACTGGGAGGATGCCACATTTATCAACCATCTCAACCTGCCGTACATTTTTACATTTGTGGGATTCAACTTGAATGATCATATTTCACTTAGGTACAGACTTATTGCAATATTTGCTCCATCAACAATTCCAATGAGATGTTAGAATATCCAAAATTAGGTCCATACAATTGTTTGAGCTGGCAGAAAGTAGAAACAAGTGCTTGTGGAAAATTTTCAGAGCAAGGTTCAAATTCCAAAGTTCAGTCAAAAGGTTCACATCAGAGACCATAATTGCTGCCTTTCACACGAGTGAGCGACTCCAACAACAAGAAGAAGAGTGACATGCTCTTTTTTTTCAGATCCAATTCTTCTATAACTTAACCTCCAAATACTGCTGTAAGTCTCTAACAGAACAGGATAAGCCTAACAAGACTTTAAATCAACTGCAGTTCTGCAACATTAAAAGGTAATTTTCAAATGTGGCGATTGTAAGTTAATCTTATATATGTGCCATTTAAGTTGTATCTCCTCTCATTATTTCTTTTCTTTGTTATAACTCAGTTCCAATTCATGAATAGATTACACACAATTTCTTTCCATCTAAGTAAGATGAATTTTCCTGTTCTTTCCTCATAACCATGCCTCCTGATAATCCAAGAAAGCTACTCCTCATTCATCACCACAATTTCCATTTGAGGAACCCCACAATAATTAATGCAGATATTTAATTTTGTGTGCATATGCAATTGATGTATAACATTTATAACCTAATTCACATATAGTAGTTTTACATCTTCGGATCTTTGTGAAAATTCAAGTGCTAAATTAACCTAAAACAAAATTGTCAACTCTATAAACTATTAACACTCGTAAATTAAATGTGGGAACATCTTGAATGCATAAGTCCAACAATAAAAGAAGTTATGGCAGATTCTCAGCTCCCATATTAGTATCGGCAACGTACAGCACTGAAACACTATCAAACAAGTGCACCAGAGACTCTAATTTGTTGCCCAACACACAAGCCATCACCCAAAAACAAAAATAAATAAGTAAACAAAATAAAATTGGATAAAACTCCATTTCCGGCGCGCATATTACCAACAGAAATAACCAACAGGACTGTTAAGTAGGAATAAAACTTAAAAAGCATCAAAATTATTTTTTTCTCGAACTCTTCTAAAGCTTAACCTTTAAATACTGCTCTAAGCCTCCAACAAATCAAATGAAGTCAAACAAAACCCTTCAGAGAGTGTTTGGGAAGCCCAAAAGCATTCAAATCAATTGAAGCCGTATAAATGATTTATTCGAAACAAAGGTACAAGCTTTTTACCTAACATGGCGACCATCTCCATATGCATCTTTTACAACAACTGAATCAGCATCCAGACTCTCCTTAATCTGTCACAATCAAATTCAATTCAGAACCAACAGTAAAACTTCTTCAAAGAAGTCAGCAATCAAACACTTCAAAATCCCAAAAAAAATACCTTTTTCTCCATAGATTGCATAAGAGGCGAGTCAATTGACCCAGCATCATTAACATTAGTAGCTCCAACAGTGAATCTGCGGGCACCCACAACACCAAACCTTAGTTCTGATAACTTATTGCTGCCACCGCTGCCAATTTGGAGCTTCGCTTTAGTGTTACTGGTGCAGGAGGACGAAAGCAACAACTTTGTTTCGGACTTGTTTGGGAAGATTGCACTGTGCGAAACGATAAGTCGTTTCTGGGTCTGAAGAAAAGCGCGCGTAGAGGAGAGAATGTACGGTCGCCACATTAGTGTTCTCGCCATTTGCAATCTGTTTCTCCTGACAACAAAATTGAGTAGTACTGCGTGCCTTTTTTTTGTGGTTTGTGAGTAACGAAAGGGACGAAGGGTGGTGTAGTTTCTGCCACTGGGCTTAGTTTTGGGCTTTTTTGTGCTTTTTTATATTTTTTTAAGGAAATAAAATTGGGATTTTTCATAAATAACTAAAAGGGGAACGGTATTTGATAAAATGGTGATTGTTTTATTTTTATATACGACAAAAATTAAAGCAACCAATATAACAAAATAAAATAACAAATAACGCTTTAAACTTTTTCAATTCTACCCAATGGAAACAGAAATATAATAAGAAAAAAATGTAGAAACAACCAAAATAGCCAAAAACAATTTAAACAATAAAAATAACCATTGAAACAACCAAATAAAAGGGATAATGAACCCACCAGTCCTAAAAGTTACCAAAAATTGTAATCAAGTCCTAAAAATATATATTTTTTTAATTGAGTCCTAAAACCATATAAGTATTTACCTGGTAGTTCCTTTCTGTTATCTCAAACAGAAATGGCTGACATGGCTTTGTGGACCCCACTAAATGAACCAACATGGATAGCCACATAAGCAACAACAGCCATGTCACGATTTGCATGAAAGCCACATAAATTGCACTTCCAGGTCAACTTTCCACTCCTTTTCCATATTAGGGTTAATTTTTTTTTTTTGGGGGGGGGGGGGGTGGGTGGGAATTTTGTAGGGTTTATTACAAAAAATATAATTCTCTTCGTGGGTATTATATTGTTTCTATTATCGTTGATTTACTTCGTTCTCTCTTCTTTTCTGTAAGCCAAATCGATTTTCATCTTTAGTTTCTTGTGTTCATGATAAATGTGAGGTACAGTGATGGGAACTTATATTATGTGGCATTTTGGTGGAAGAGTGATGGAAGATGGGTATAAAGGGGGCGATATTTTTGATCAGGTTGTTGATCCTGATCGATTGGGCTACTGGTGTCTTTTGGAACATGCAAAAAATGAATTGAAGCAAGTTGGTAATGTGAAGATATATTTTAGAGATCCAGAGAAGCTGAGGTTGCGATTTCGCGAAAGCTTACAGTTGGTGCATAATGATGCAACAACTTGTCAGTTGTTGTCTGTGTTAAATGATAAAAAAGAGGTTGATGAGTATTTAGTTTGTGAAGCTTGTGAAGATGGTATTGGTAGGTCTTCTAGCTGTAGAAAGGCCGATGAAAAAAGACCTCCTAAGACAAATGACAATGTCGTAGAAGCTGAGATAAGTTTGAAGAAGAATGATATTGGTAGTGGGAGTGCAGAAGAATTGAATGATTTTGAATTGGTTGATGTTGCTATTAGTGAAGAGGATAAGGACTTTGAAAAATACAATGAGGGTGGAGTTGAATATTTATCTGATGAAGATGATGACGAACTAAAGGGAGCTAGGGAAAACCTGAAAGCTATGAATTCAGTGGGGAAGAAAATTAAGTATGGTAGTTATTATAAAGAGT
>CATIWK010003304.1:0-10992 GCA_949634005.1 Mallotus japonicus | reverse complement strand
AATCCCGCCAAAATAGGGAAATTATGCTTAATCTTAGCACAAATATTAATTTGATTATTGGCATGTTTTTAGTCTTATTTTCTAATTTCATATTTGGGGTATTGAGAGATTTGGAGTTTTGATTTTTCATTGTTTAATTTTAGAGAAGGGGAGATGGATAGTTTAAAAAAAAAAAGTGATGAATAATATATTCAAATAAAATTGCATTGGAACTTCACTATATTTATTAAACATATGTATTCAAAGTCAAAATTAGTGGTATTATCAATGTAATTAGTAACGGTATTATAGACATTTGTTTAATCAACTTCCATCCTAAAATGGAAAGTGGACAAAGTTTTGGGACATCCATAAAAGGAAAATTTGTCAAATATTATGGAACGGAGGGAGTAATTTTTTTAATTTTAATTTAGGCCTATTTGTGTAAAACTTAAACGATGATGATTTAATATGAATTTATTTTATATTTTTAATTTTGCATAAATGAAAGTATTTGGCCAATTTTTAATAAATTTTATCATTAACTTTAATAAAAAAAAATCGAGTATAGAAGTGTTAGCTTAATATTTTGGGGGTATTATTGACATGGATTTGCTGTCATTTCAACTACTTTTAGGAGTTGTTTGTTTCATAAAAAATAAGAGTAGTAGTCACAATTAAAATGGATGATTTCACATTCATAGTATTTGGTTGGCTAAAATTTTGTATGAAAATAAAAATGGATTCCTTCATCAATAGGAATCACTCATTCCCATGGAATCAAGTTAAATAATTAAATATTGTCATATCTTATTAAAATTTATGAAATAGAATATATTTTCTGAAGTAATGAAATAAAATATCTAAATCAATAAAAATAATTATTTTAATATTTTAATAAAAATATTTATTAAAATGATAAATAATTTTTAAGAATTATAAAAATATTTGATTAAATGTTAATAAATAGTTTTTAAAATAATTTTTTGTAACAGACAATCATAATGCCAATTTTTAATATATAAAAAATAAATATAAATAATTTTGATTTTGATTCTCTTTCCTTTGTAACCAAACATTTTGTTAAATTTCCATTCCATTTTCGATTCTTCTCCATTCATATTTCAATTATGATTTTAAAGTTTGAACCAACAACTCCTAAAACAGACTAAAGTTTGTAATTTATAACCAAATTATGCCAAATTATATTTTAAAATTTTAAATATATTATATTTTAATATTAAATATATAATATTTAATAGTTAACTATAATTTTAAAAAAATATTTATAATTTTTGTTATTTATAAAAAATTAAAATATATATGATTCATTTAATATTAAAATATATTAATTTAATTCCATTACTCATCTTCACATTCTCTCCGAAAATCCATCTACATTAATGTGACTCATTTTTCCATTACTGATCTTCACCTTCTCTCCGTTCTCTGTTCTCGGTTCTCTGCATATATACATTTTTCCATTACTGATCGTCGTGGTCCATATTCTTGGGTAAAAGGTATGCTTGCTGAAGCGGCCCCTTCTTTTCTTACGTCTGTTTGCCATTTTATTCCATAATTCATCTCATCTGTTTAATTTCTAATCTTGTGTTTATATTTATGTTTCTTCTGTTTGCATTTCAATAAATTATTTATATTCTTCATCAAAAGTGATCATCTCTAATTCAAAGGAAAAGTGACACTCCACCGTAAATCCTAAATATATGTACTTTTGCTATTATTCATATATACATATATCTACATAAACAAAACAAAAGATTATTAAATTAATTTTTATTTAGTTATAACCATTAAATTGTTATTGTGTATCCATACCTATATCAAGACTACATTTTTCAAGATTTTTCAAAAGAAAAAAGCTTCAATATTAAATTTATATATTTTTTTACTTTAATTTAGTTTACGATATTTAATAACGTATTTTTATATTATTGCTTGTTAGTTGATATTCAATATTTTTTATTTTATTTTATTACCTTAGACATATGATGATTTTAAAAAATGACAGAAAAGAGTTGTAATTTTAAACATTTTAGATCCTTAAAAACATTTATCATTTCTTCTAGAAAAACACATTACTAAAATATGGAATGTTCTACATGAGGTATTAAAATTTTACAAAAAAAAAATAATAATAATAATAAGGGAGAGTATATGACACCATGTGTAGCGCGATCGATCAACACAAGATTGATCAATGAAAATAAACACGTCTCAATCCAAAGAATAAGTAAAGCAAAAGCTTTAATTTTAATTAATAAATTGATAAAAGTGATAACAGTCTCTAAAACAAACTCTAAAAGAGGAGATATTTATACCCTATATATAATATGGGTATAATAAGGAATAAAACAATATTCCAAAACAACCAAAATAAGGAATTCATGTGATTTTAAAACAAAACACGGATCGTCATACGACTGTGTCATGCATGTGCTTCAAGCCGTGCTTCTTACTGGACTATATGGAAAATCCCAACACAGCCATAACATGGCCGTGCTTCAAGCTGTGTCACCTTATAGACAAAATGGCAGACTCCAACACGGGCACCAACACACTCATGCTTAGGTCGTGCTTCCTTCTGGACAAAACATACACCTTAACACGGCTTAAGCACGGCCGTGCGCAGACCTCAACCCTTGCTTGAACGCTCTGCGTCAATCACCTCCACTTGCAAAGAACTCATCCTCGAGTTATTTTCTGGATATCCAAGACTCATATCTGGCTGGAACAAGGTAAGATCAGCAACATTGAAGGTCTTTGGAATTCTCATCCAACTTGGCAAGTCAACTACATAAGCATTGTTGTTAATCTTCCTAACAATCTTGTACGGTCCATACTTTCTTTGTTAAAGCTTGTTATGGGCACCTTGCATTCTAGCCTTACTAATGAACACCATTACTTCATCTCCAACATCAAACACCTTGGACCGCCTATGCTTGTCTGCCTCCATCTTGTACTTTGCATTAGCCTTCTCTAACTTGTTCTTGACATCGGCTTGCACCTCTTGCACTTGCTTTGCCAAATCACCAGCTGTTACACTAAAACTAGGTACCTTTGGAAGCTTTACCAAATCTAAAGCATGATTAGGGCATTTCATGTATACAATGGAAAATGGAGATCTACCAGTTGCACTATGTGTTTCGTGATTCATAACGCAGTGGAAAAATAAAACTTTTAACCACGAAAACCTATAACTCGGATCCATATTATTCGAACTAAATTAATTAAGAGGGTTTTCCAAAACTCACCAAGACGATTTCTAAGCAATAACATTGGAAGGAAGAGAGAGGGTTCACTCCGGTGACACCCTACCTTGAGCTTTTCCTGTCTTCTTATCAGAATAAGACGTCACCAAAAGGTCATACCCTCTACGGTATCCACACGAACAAGATGATCCAAAGCAAGTAGGTCTGGTAGAACCTTTGTTGTCTCACAACACTTTTTTCTCTCTATGTGTTTCTCACAAAAGAAGTGGAGGAAGAAGGAGGAGAAAAAGAGAGGCATGGCAAACCCTAGAGAAAGGGATGTTTGTATATACATCCTCTCTAGGGTTTCTCTTACCAAAACAGTTTTGGTAAGATAAGACTTCCTTTTCTAATTTGATTCTAATTCCAAATTAGAATCCTTTCCTATTTATTTAGATAACTCTTACCTTAAATAAATTAAGAAATAAATACTAATATAAATATATACATATATATATTTATTTATTTATTTAATCTTTCATAGAGATAACTATTGGGCTAATTAACCCAAGTTTGCTTTGGGCTTGTTCTAAGTGTGCGATGCTGTAGGTTCACACAACGTTGACAGTGGGCCTAAAATTCCCATTTTAGCACACAAGTCATAATTGGTCTCTAGCAAGACATTATGACTATCCAAGTTATGTGAAGGCCGATAATCCGACATAACCCAATACATAGTCTGTACTATAGTCCTTTTGTCACATGATATCCTGATTGAACATAAGGCATGGATTATTTCATCCTTATATCGTTCAATCATATTGTTTCTCGATCCCAAATAGATTGATACTGATAACACTTTATCATTCTAGCATGGCCATGCATTTCTCTTCAGTCTAACTCATCGAGGGGCCCAACATATATCTTCTCAAAATAACTGAGGGACAAATTCCATCTTAACCACTTACATCCCTCTCATAACTCATTCTATATCCAATCACAACCTATTTTACCATCCTGGTAAAGATGGCGTAGGGATGTGTTAAAATACAGAACTCATCATGCAGGAAACCATGGTGATCTCAGGTCAGAGGACTCAAATAATACTACTATGATGAGAATTACCTATGAAAATAATCCATATGGTATTCTCACAGTGGGTCGATCCAGTACATCATTTCTCTAAATATGGACCTATGAGTTTGGCTTAATATCTCATATACAATATCAGTAAAACTTAATCATCAGTCAACCTCATTCTAGTCTTTATTCATTGTTGTTCCCACAATAATAATCGACTAGGGATATTTAGATTAGAATTCAAGTATCATCTAAGAGTTTTACTATCAAGTCACATACTTGATGATCTTAGTAGAATTAACTAATCAAGGATAATACTAGAATTAGTCAGTAATGATAAAAATACCTCTTTATTATTAAAATAGAAATATGACAAAGTCAAAGTATGGTCATTACATAATTGGCCTAGGGCATAATACTAACACTATGAACGGTGTTGTTATAGGCAAACTCTGCTTGTGCTATGGTAAAAGCCTATTGCTTTGTTCTATACATGCAAATGCTCAGAATAAGATTACCCAAAGTCCTATTAACCACCTACGTCTACCCATCTGTCTGTGGATGTACTGCAATACTAAAGTTCAATGATGAGTCAAATAACCTCCAAAAAGTCATCCAAAAGTGACTAAGGAACTTAGTGTCATCAGATATAACGGTCTTTGGCACCCCATGCAATCTTACAACCTCCCTAAAGAATAGTTTGGCTGTAGAAGATGCATCTGCAGTCTTTTTACATGGCAAAAAATGTGCCATCTTGGAAAATCTGCCAACCACAACAAACACAGAATCCATACCTCGTTGAGTTCGCGATAAACCCAACACGAAGTCTATAAAAAAGATCCTCCCATATAGCATTAGGAACATACAATGGCATGTACAACCCCGTATTTTGTGTCTGACCCATCGCCTTTTGACATATATAGCACCTACACACAATATTAGTCACATCCCTCCTCAATCTAGGCCAATAGTACCTCTCCTTCACAGCTTCAATGGTTTTATCTCTTCCAAGATGACCTGCTAAACCACCACCATACAAGTCTTTAATGAGATTCTCACGAAGAGAAGTGCAAGGAGGACAAAGTTGCCCACTCTGCATGAGAAAATCATCACCAATATAAAAATCATCACATGGCTACTTATTCATACAATTAGCCCATATCTGCTTGAAGTCATCATCATTTGCATATAATTCCTTCAATATCTCAAAACCCACTATCTTTCAACTCAAGGTTTCATCAAGGCCACGTCGACTCAAGGCATCCGCTACCCTATTTTTCTGCCCTGCCTTATAAATAAGTTTATAAGGGAATTTATCTATATAACCTGACCACCTAGCATGCATATCACTCCAAATCTGCTTTTGCGTGCTCAAGTACTTTAAAGTTTGATGATCAGTATAGATAATAAACTCTTTGGCTATGAGATAATGCTCCCAAGTTTTTAAAGCCCTCATAACAACATAAAATTCTTTGTCATAAGTAGCCCATTTGCGCCTAGCCTCACACAATTTCTCACTAAAGAAAGCTACTGACCTCTTATCTTGGGATAAAACAGCCCCTACACCTACTCCACTAAAATCACAGTTTACCTCAAACAACTTTTCAAAATCTAGTAATGCTAACACAGGTGTTGTGCTCAACTTTTTTTTTTTTATTAAAGCAAAGCTACTCTCTTGCTCCTCACCCCAATGGAACCTCCCCTTCTTCAGACATTCAATAATATGTGCTACAATACTACTGAAATGTTTAATAAACCTGCTATAAAATGTTGCTAACCCATGGAAGCTCATTACATCACTCACATTCTTTGGGGTAGACCATTCCCTAATAGCCTTCACTTTCTTTTCATCTACTTTAATCCCATCACTACTCACCATATAGCCAAGAAATAACAAATTATCTCTCATAAAAACATATTTTTTCAAGTTTGCATACAATTTATTTTCCCTCAACACCTTAAACACTTTCCTAAGGTGCCCAATATGCTCCTCCCTCGATTTACTATGAATCAAAATATCATCAAAATAAATAACTACAAATTTACCTAGGAAAGGTTGTGGTACCTGATTCATAAGCCGCATGAAAGTACTAGGAGCATTGGTTAGCCCAAAAGGCATGACTAACCATTCATATAGCCCATCTTTTGTCTTAAAAGCCATTTTCCACTCATCACCTGGACGGATTCTAATTTAATGATAGCCACTCCTCAAGTCAATCTTGCTAAACACAACTACTCCACTCAGCTGATCAAGCATATCATCCAACCTTCGAATAGGAAACCTATATCCAATGGTAATTTTGTTGATCGCCCTACTGTCAATACACATCCTCCAACTCCTATCTTTTTTAGGCTTTAACAAAGCTGGAACTGCATATAGGCTTATGCTAGCCTGAATATGCCCCTTGCTTAGCAACCCTTCTACCTTCTCCCTTAAAATTTTATTCTCTTTGGGACTCATCCTAAAATGAGGTAGGTTAGGAAGAGAAGCACCTGGAATCAAATCTATATGGTGTTGTATGTCCCACATTTGAGGTAACCCTGTAGGTAAATCTCAGGAATAACATCATCAAACTTCTTCAACAAAGTCTGCACCTCCACTGGAATTTAATCCCCAAATAAATCTCTACTTTCTGCCTCTCCTTTAACCACCATCAAATGCACTTCTCGGATCTCCTTACACTCGCCCATATATGAAGATGGACCATGTATAATGGTTAGAAAGTTCCTTCCCTCTGCTTTTAAAGCCTAGGGTTAGTTCTTCCTAGTAAAAGGCACCAATGTATATCTCACTCCATCCTTTTCTAACTGATACAGGTTACTCTTACCCGAGTATTTAGCATCCATATCATACTGCCAAGGATGCCCGAACAAAATATGGCATGCATCCATATCCACCACATCACAATATACCTCATCATTATATTTGCCAATAAAGAATGGCACCTTATAACGTTTACTCACCCGAATACTACCAACTTCTTTAATCCACCCAATAGTGTATGGGTTAGGATGATCTTCCGTCATTAATTTAGCCTCTCTATAACATCCTTACTTATTATATTCTCCTGACTCCCACTATCAATAATAAGATCACACAAACTCCCTTGCACAGTACACCTAGTACGAAAGAGCTTATGGCGTTAAATTTCATCACCACACTTTAGAGATAATATGAGTTTCCTCACTACACAAGTGTACTCTTCCTGCCCATAATCCTTATAGTCATCATCCCCATCAAGTCCACACACCACATCCTCCACAATATCATCATCCTTCTCCACTACATTTAGTGCCTTCCATTTAAGACACTCATTAGAACGATGGCTAACCTCTCCACATCTGTAGCACTTAGCATTGAAAGGCTTTATATAAGGATTATTATTTTTGGCAGGCACAGAAGTATTATCCTTACCTCCTTCCACTACTACTCCTTTCCCTTTTCCTACACCCACATTGGCAGTCTCTATAGTATTAGATACATCAAGAGGTGCTTTTCCTTTGTCACTTGGAGCCTTATTGTTTACGCCTCCATAACTCCTGTAATTATAGCATTACGGGTTTGCTCTTGAATGAGTAATTCAGCTTTCATGGCCAAATTCCTATCCTCCTGCATACTGAAAACCATATGCACCCTAATTTTGTCTCTAATATTTTACTTCAATCCACTTAGATATCTCGACACCTATTGGTTCTCACTTTCTGATAACTGATTCCTCTCTGTCAATCTCAAAAATTCAGTAGTATATTCATTCACACTCCTACTACCTTGTGTACATATCTGATAAGCATCAAAAATATATTATTCATAGTCCGGAGGCAAAAACCTACCTAGCAATAATTGTTTCATCCTACGCCAAGTTTGAACCGGACCACAACCCTCTCTCATCCTTGTCTCCCTCAATCTATCCTACCATACTGATGCTCCCCCTTTTAACCTATAAGTAACAAATTTAACCTTCCTATCTTCGGGCAACTCAGTATATTTAAAGAACCTATCCACTTCAGTCAACCAATCTAAAAACCCCTCAATATCAAGATCACCACTAAAGTTAGGAATATCTACCTTTATTCTATATTCATCGTCTCCTCTATAGTTTGGTTGCCACTGCCTTCCACCTTTCTGTCTATCACGTGGAAATGCAATTTCACCAAAGTCAGCCTCCTCATCCGAAGTGTCATCAAATCCCACAATTGGCCTTCTTTGATTTTGTATATTAGGGATGAGATTAATAATGGGTCTAACGGGGCCAACTCCTCCACCTTGTTCCTCATCATCATTCCTACGTCCTTGTCCATTAGTCCTCAATAATGTCTGTAATTGGGTTTGTATCTTTTCCAATTGCTGATTTAAATTTTGGATTGATTGTAGTTGCCCTTCAAATGATAGACGCTGCTCATCAATCGATCTCCAAACAGCCTGTAATCCCCGATCACCGTCTTGGGATTGGTTGCCTCCACTAGCACTAGTATTAGCCATCAATTGGGAGAAAACCGCTTGAATACCACCCGACGCAATGTATAGCACGATCGATCAACACACGATTGATCAATAAGAATAAACATGTCTCAATCCAGAGAACAAGTAATGCAAAAGCTTTAATTTTAATTGATAAAAGTGATAAAAGTCTCTAAAACAAACTCTAAAAGAGATTATTATGCCCTAGGTATAATATATGTGTAATAGGAAATAAAATATATTCCAAAACAACCAAAATAAGGAATTCATGTGATTTTAAAAAAAAACTAATCGTCACACGGTCATGTCATTCCCGTGCTTAAAGCCGTGCTCCTTACTAGATTATATGGCAAATCCCGACACAGCCATGACATGGTCGTGCTTCAAGCCGTGTTACCTTCTGGACAAAATGGCAGACTCCAATACAAGCACCAACACGCCCATGCTTAGGCCGTGCTTCCTTCTGGACAAAACATACACCTCAACGCGACTTAAGCATGGCCGTGTGCAGACCTCAACCCTTGCTTGAACGCTCTGCGTCAATATACTTTTAATTCATATGGTTTAGATTTGTAACAAAACCAGTGCTGTGGTTTTTTATGATATTTAAATATTCGTGTTTTATATTTTTTTCACTTTAATATTCTATCAACTAATATCATATTTATTTTATGAGAAATATTAATATAATATTAAATATCAATGATAAAATTATTTTAGATATAATTTATGACCAATCTAACTAATTAATTATTTTTAGAAATATTATAAATTTATTTTAAAAATTATTTATTTTTATTTATAATAAAATTGAAAATACATCTAAACATGTTTTATTATATAATTTATGATCAATCTAACTGATTAGTTATTTTTAAACTATCATAAATTTATTTTAAAACTATTTATTTTTATTCATAATAAAACTAAAAATATGAGCTTGTTGTAGTTAAGTGAATACTATATCACTTCATAAATAATTTTACTATTAAATATTCATAATATTTTAACATTAAATCATATATTTTTAACGATATTATTTAGAAAAATATTAAAGTGTAAAATTTATTGCACACAAGCTACTTAAGTGTCACAGCAAGAACCATAAGACTAGTTTTGTCGCTAGGAAAAACCACAGAGATAAACTTTTTCTTTCCCTAAAAATTTAATATATGATAGAATAAAACTATGGCATACACCTCACCTTTTCCTCTTCTAAGACAGAAAGAGAAACTAAAATAAAAATATAAAATAAGAATATCTCATATTTTAATACAGAATTTCAAATTATAATTTACATACCGAGATTTGTTAATAAAAAACATATGGTTTCCTCCCATTATATAATATTGGCAATTGGTTATTTGACCCTCATCTTAACCAAAAAAATTTATATTTTTTTGTTTTCCAAAATAATTTATAATTATCAAAAGGGACTAATTTCAGTTTCTCTGGATTACTAAAATTATTATTATTATTATTATTAATTGACATATAATTCTATGTGATGATATATATCCATATATTGAGATAAATGTACAGTTTGAAAGTATGGTGACTATAGTCTAGAGAAAACAATAATTTGGGGACTAATCTGAAAAATTTAATTGTCTCGGGTTTGTGTATATATATACAGGAAATGGATGCGGTTGTAAATAAAGCCACGGATCAACTGGTGGATTCAATTTGGCGCCAAATTGGATATGTATGGAACTACGAAAGCAACATTCAAGACCTTAAAGATAACGTTGAGAATCTGAAAGCTGAAAGAGAGGGCGTGCTGCATAAAGTTAAGGAAGCTAAAGACAGAGGAGAAGAAATTGAACAAATTGTTAATCTTTGGCTGGAAAGTGTAAATAACGCAATTGAAGCTGCAGATGAGGTTCTCAGTAAAGATAATGATAGAGCCCAGAATGCTTGCCTCATCGGGTGCAATCCTAACTGGATGACGCGGTACCTGCTCAGCAGAAAAGCAAAGAAGGAGACACTGCCTGCTGTCGATAAAGTTCGAGGAGACAAGAATTTTGACAGAATTGGCTATAGCAAATCTATTCAGGATTTGGAGCATGTCAAACATTACGAGTCTCTTTACTCGAGAAGGCAAGTTTTGAATGACATTGTGGCAGCCTTAAAAGATGCGGATGTCAATCTGATTGGGGTGTATGGGATGGGAGGCGTGGGGAAATCCACGCTAGTGAAACAGATCGCTGCGAAAGTCAAGGAAGATGGGATATACAAAGTGGTGGCTACAGCAAATGTAACACG
>CATIWK010003287.1:0-11156 GCA_949634005.1 Mallotus japonicus | reverse complement strand
AAATCCTAGGGACAAATGTCCCTCAGGTGTTTAAATGTTGAGCTACCCGCCTAGGGCTGGTAGCCTCTGGGGCCAGCCACGGGGTCGGTTCCATTTAGAGGTTAATCCTCCATTCTCAAAAAAAAAAAAAAAAAAAAAAATGATCATTTCTTTACAAATATTCATATTTTTTAAGGTGAGCCAACAAAAGTGTCAGATTATTTAAGGTTTTTGTATAATAATTGAAAAATTATTAAACAACTTTTTTTTCTTTTTTTGGAAGGAGAAGGAGGAGCCCTAGTTATAAGGAAAAATAATTGAATCATCTAATAAAAAATTATTAAAAAAATCATTCCCTACTTGTTGTGGTGCAATTATTGAATAAGAAATAAAGATAAAATTAGTAAAAAATCTAATAATTTTTTAATTTTCTAAAATTATAAATAATTTAAAATGAAGAGAGTATTGACGTAGTCTAAAAAAAATCATTTTAGTGGTATTAGTATTCTACAATTATTTAATAACCAACTTGATTTTGTTTAATAATCATTGGAGTAAAATAGTCAAAGCCCTATGAACAAACTATCCAATATTGTAAAAATCTTGTTTGATGTATGTTGGTAATAATAAAATGTGGTAAATTTTGTTGCTTTTTGACTGTTTTGAACCACTCTCACTTGTTTTTTTTTTTTTTTCTATTTTAAGAATGAATTGACATTCGAAAACTCAATAGTAAAATATGATTGACCAAACTAATTATTGTTTAAATATTTTTCGTACCTAATTTTCAGTGAATTAAACCCGACATTGAATGTGTAATACATAAAATATAATACTAAGTGCAAGTATTACATTCCTGATGATTATAAAATATTTAATATATGTATCATGCATCTGACGGGTTGATTGAAATACTCTGCATGTAAATGATGAAATGACCATCATTTATCATGCTTGCGAAGTAGTGGATATTTAGATGGTAACTTCTCCATTGCCAAATGCTGCAATATGGAATTATGGAGAAAACACATACATGCACACACAAGAATCTTCTAAAAAGTTGTTAACTTTGATGTTGTCTGTTTTTCATAAAGATTTAAGAGGGAAAATGAAAACATAACGCATGGTAGCCTGTACAAGATATCTACCATTTTGAGCACATTCTCTGAAGTTGGCTATATATCATTGCCTCATTACTACTCTCTTCGTTCATGGCTTCAAATACAAAAACACACTAAATTCCCCTGCCAAATTATTAAAAAAAAAAGGAAAAAAAAAAAACTTGAATATTGAACTGTAAATCACATAGATATGAATGAATAAACAGAACATAATACCTGAGAGTGTACTTCATATTCTTGGGTGGTAATAAACACATACATCCCCATAATTACTTCTTGGTGGAGCGATGTAGCAGATATGAAGCTTTGGTGCGGACCTGAAATGTATAAAATAATACGTTAATGAAAATCGTTCCAAGTGCATAGAATGAGAACATTTGATTGCATACCTTCGATGCATGAGGCCTCATATCTGTGCTGCTGATTTGACAAGTACAATTTCGCAGATAAACACCCCACATTTCATAGATCACTGCCTTACATTGCAAAATTGGATTGGACAAGATCCAATTCCCTGTCAAAAAAAGGTAAATGTACATCTTGAAAAAATCGCAACTTTTTTCTTTCACATTAATTGAGATGAGCAAGTTCAGGATCCCTTCTTCATCAGCAGCCTGTAGAGAAAAAGGTGAAACTGTAAAAGTTAAAGCTGTTGAATGTGCGACAATCAAACAATTGGGACACTGGCATTTCCAGCCAATGAGACTATGTGGTGGTGCTGATGACGATGATGATGATAAAGAGTTGAAAACAATTGCCGTGGTGATATATAATTATATAATAAGATTAAACAAAGGCTGGATACACAGGGAAAAAATTGCAGATCAAATTTAGAAATTTCCCTAGAAAAAGAGAACAACAAGACCTGACCAGCTCTAAATTTGTGCACTAAGAGAGAATACAGGCTACCTTATTATCAAAACAAATGAGCAGAAGCTGATAAGAAACTGCACTTTTTAGATGATTACTACGAGTGCCATTTCCTGGAATGCATTCCACAGCTCGCAGGCAGTTCAAATCCCTAGGGACTCTACACGCAATCCATAGTACAAAAAATAAGAGAAAGGAAGCAAGAAAGTAATAAGTCAAAGGCAATTTATGGAACATTACCTTCCATAAAGGAAGAAAGTAAAGAATATTACCATTCTTCTACTTGCAATATAAACACAGTTATTTACATCTAGTAACCATATTTGAGAAAAATGGCAAAAAGTAATGTTAAATAACAGTTGTTCTTATTAATATCAACAAAAATAAGGAGCACCAATCTCAACAAAGGTATACATAAAGGTGACATGTAGATGAAGAACCACGAAGTCTGATTTCAAAAACCACATAGCAATTACCCGCAAGCAAGAGTTCTTGCAATCTTTTCGCAGCTGGTACTCCATTCCTCATCTGTAAAGTAACTAATAGCCGATTGCATACATCCATACAGAAGCACTAGCAGACCTTGAAGCTGGCGATCTAAACATAGATTAATAATGACTTTGACTAACTCTTCAACTTCTGACACTGAAAAAAGGGGCTGTTTACTCCTGCAAAGAAAAACAGAACGGCACTAGCCTCAAAAATCAGCAATAATCAAGTCAAATATGTACTAGCATTTGCAGAATTTAGATTATAGGTGAAAACACACATCCTTGTGCTGGCTGAAAACTGTGTAATGTATTTCAACCCTGTAACACACCTGACAAGACAGCAAGCAGCAGTGAATTTAATCCAGCCTTTAATATTTTCTGGTGGCCCTCTACGACTGGCATCTGACAGGTAAACATAATAGATTTAATAACAAGTAACAAGATAACTTTGGGAATATATCTTTGCCGCAAGCTTAGCATAGTATAAGATAAGAAGTAAATGCTTAAATTTCAAAAAGAACTCAATAGAACTTCTAATTTTGATAGTTTCATAACATCCTTAAAGATATTACATTCAAACACAAAGCATTAAAAAAGGTGGTGACTGCACCACATGAGATGGAAAAGCACATCAATTTAAAAATATCACAAGGACTGCTGCACTAAGTCTAGATGGAAAAGCCTGTCAATGTCATTCAGTAACTTCCTGTAATACGTTTTGACAGAGCACTAGGCACAAGGAATCTGCACTTGAAAATGAAATTTTCAGTGCCCAAAACAGATGTAGGGGAAGCATCAGTAGCCTACATGGTATTGATTGAGCAAAATGGCAATGCTTCTGCCTTTTTTACATAGATTAAATTATTGAACTTGGTTAACAACCTAACAAAAAGATGAATCTCATTGATTTAAAAAGGCCACTGTCTAATTAACTAATGAACAAAATCCTACACCGAACTATTTTAGCCGTATTTGTTACAATCAACACATAAGCACAGCAGAAAACATTGCAGCAACTGCCGCATCATTGTAATCACTATTAACCAGCATGAATGCATTCACAAAGTTATACAATCATATATGGTGGATTCAAAGTATGTCCAACATAATACAACCTACTTCTCAAAATTACTTGTCCACCTCACTATCAGTACCATTTGAACCCACTTTCACAACCACTGAAAACCAAAATTTAGAAGTAACAGTACGGAAACAAAGGGAATTTGAAAAACTAAATATCTACTGCCAGTAGATGAAATACATAGATCTATTCTGTGTTACAGAGAAAAATATGAAAAGAGGCAAGAAAACTTACCTGTATTTGCTGATTTTGTCTGCAATAAAAGATCAAATAGAAATCCATATGTTTCAAGAGCTTTTTTAAGATCAGAGTAGCTAGGAAGCCACTCCACTCTAATGGGCAGCTCAACCTGATCAAGCATAAGTAAAGACAAAACGTGTAATTTATGATATCCCAAACAAAAAGAAACATCAGAATTAACTATGAACTATGCAACACAATTGAACTGTGTCCAATCACTATAATCTATAATCATAAAGGTTCTTATTCCAAAAAAAAATAAATAAATAAACATAAAGGTTCACCTTATTTTCGGGCAAAAGAATGGTACACCAGAAGTCATATGCAGATGTCCTTAGCTCTTCCTTCGATGAATATAGCACTAAAAAACTATAGAATAAGAACATTGCAAACATCAAATATCAACCAATGAAGAAGCCGGGGGGAACAGATTCTCACTCAAATTAAAAGTCCATTTGGCTAACAACTCTTCAACATGACCATGTTTAGAAACCAATTTTGCTAGCCAGCCATTTACCAATAATCCAGCCATGAGATTTTCTCCTGCAAAATTATATCAAGATAGTTGATAGAAGTTTCTCAGAATATTATTTCAAACTCGTCCCTGTAAACTCATTGGCAGAGAACTGAAAATTATATCACTATGGGAAACAAGAAGCAGAGTATGTGACAAGAAGCAGGCCTGGTAAGAAAAATGCAGAAATGGAAAGAACATCTACTAATTCTCCTTCCATAGACTCCACTTTAATAGGATCATATATATGTATAACCCTAATGAAAATGCAAGTAAAGGAAAATAAAATATAAAAGCAACCTTTTTCTGTGGTGAGTTCAGCAAAACTGTCGAGCTTATTGCTTATGCAAGAGTGCAAGATTGAGCAACTTTCAAGATCAGGAAAAACAAGAGGTGGTGGGTTCTTCTGCAATTTAAATAAAAAAATCAAAACAACTACAGATTACTATTAGTCATCTCAGAAATGAATCTTATAGAAATTCTCCAATTAATAAAGCAATCAATAGTGTTTATCAGTTCAAATTTAGTTATCGGAAAAAGACCTGATTTCCAAAAACTTGTACACCCCATGTGGAGATCTCTTCCTCAGTGCTCATGTTTCCCATCTACACCAATTATGTTATAAATTCTATCACGAAAGATTTTTCATAAAATGGGAAGAAAATAATCAAATGAACCAGAATGGGGAAGTATATAATGCCTGATAGTGGCAATCATCAATTTTTCTTGATAGCAAAGCTTCTTTGCCACAATCATCTTCATCAGAATTGTAGTTTTTCCGGGATTTCGCTCGTTTAGATTCTCTCTCAATAACTTTGCTTTTCTCCTTATAGTAATCAGTCAAAAGATCATCCAAGCCAATAACTTTCTTCCTACTTCATATTGTCAAAAACACATTATAGAGCAACAAGATACTTCAACTCAATCAAAACTCATGTTGGAGTCACATAAAGCGCCAAAGATTATGCAAGTACAAAACTAGCAGTTGCTCAAAAAATCAAAACTTTAACTACCCAGATGAGCATTTTTTATGATAATCATTAAAAAAAAAAAACAAGAAACAATCTGATTTCTTGATTAAAAATAGACACTTTAATGAAAATTCTCCCAACTAAAAAAAACACATAAAATCACTTCATGCAGTAATAAGAACACAAAAGTCCAAAGCACCCAGATGAGCATTTTGAATAATAATCATGAAATGACAACAAAAAAACACAAGCAAAAAGAGAAAAAGGGGAAGAAATTACAACTTCTTTTTACTTAAACGTAAAAACTACCTTTTCTGGTTAATAACAGGAGCATTAACAAGTGGGTCTTCGAATTCGAAATCAAGAGGATCGTCTATGTCCATTTCTCTCTCTGCAATTCCGAGAAGCAAAACAATCTCTGTATTATAGTTTTGTGCTAATGGTAATGGGTCTCCGAGTTTCAATTCCCAAAAATTAGGACAGGCTGAAGCGCGAAATTTACATTAGGGAAGGGTTCAGCTGTTGAGCCAGATCGGTTTATTGGAACTTATGAGAAACCGGTTCGATTGGGCTGGACGGAGGACATCTTTCAATCGAAAGTAATTACTGATAAATTTTCACTTAGTGATAAATCTTATTAGTTATTAATTTTTGCTAATCAGTATGTGTTCTACTTGAATTTGCTTTGTATTTGTTCCATTTTATGTTATAACTTCTTTACCTTTTTTTTAAATCTAAATCACCAGTATTCGTAACTCTTTAAACTCTAATTAATTAAATTAATTAATTTAATAGGATCATAAGAATAGTAATAATTTCTCAACAAGTACTTAACTCAGATTTTTCTATTTTAATGAAGGAACAAAACATTTTAAGCATTTAAAAATTTTGCAAATTTTATGTATTGGATTTCTATTTCTAATATTTTTCCTTTAATATGTTTTATAATTATTTAGGCCTTTTTGTTTTAAATTCACTATAATTTTATTTAGTGCTCATAATTTTAAATTATGAGAGCTTCAATTATAAATTATAACAAAATCTAATCAATAAAACAAAGTAAAAAAATGTTAACGTATACAATTATGTTTTTAGTTTAAAAAGCTTTCAAAACTCAAATTTAAAAATTAACTTTGAGCAAAATAACAAAATGATCCAAAAGATACTATTATTTGAAGACATCAACACGTATGATGATTATAATTAAAAAATATTATAAGAAATATATAAAATTATATTTAAAAAATACATTGTACCTTTAGTGGTTATTAAATAACATACTAACAATAATAACAACTAATAAAATTTTACTAACCAATTTATATTTATCAGCTACCAACTATCAGCTATTAGTTATCTGTAATCACTATTAATTATCAACTATAAAAATGAAGAAAACAAGTACTTAATATGAACCTAAATAGAACATACTATAGTATTATTTTTGTTCATGCTTAATCGATTAGTAATGGCTGAAAAAACCGATTAAGCTTTCCAATTCCCTCCTTTTCCTTTTCAAGCATATATTTACTTTGCCTTTTGTTGGTAGTTCATTTTCAAGACATGATCTCTTTTTAATAAGTATTATTATTAGTATTGCATAATAATAAGTATTATTATTACTGTTGCATATAAGTAATTAGTTATAGTTATTGCTAACGTGCATCAAAGCTGAAAAAGGTTTTTCAATCTATGAATACTTTAAAACACTTAATACCTTTGAGAAACAAATTAATGAAAAATTAATTTTAGAAATTAGAGTTTGAAATAATTTAATAATTGAAGTGTGTACAAAAGACATAAAGTGTTATACATACATGTTGTACATGTTCCATCACACTCCAATTGATAGCTGAAGAGCTGTAGCTAGAGAAAAAAAAAAAAAAAAACATTCACATGATCACAAGAGTCATATGATCGTTGTTCAAAAAAAAAAAAAGAGTCATATGATCAAATGTCATCTATGGCATACAGCCATTTTACAAAGCAAAGAACTTTTCAATGAAGGGGATAAATTTATATATAATCTCAGTAGCAATTCTTGTTTCTTGATCATACTTTAATTTGCACTATGCAACATGCTTCTTTTCTTTTAACTAAACTGTATGCATAATCAATCTATATATTACACATTACAGGTTCTTGGAAACTGTTCTTGACTAATACAATTTTCTTCAGAATCTCTATCAAATCTTGGATTGGTCTCAGCTTCTTTCTCTAAACTTCTTGTATATATCACCACTATAAAACTTTCTGGTCCTCATCACCAGAATCAAGGAAACAAGAGCACCAAAGAAAGTAGCACAAGCTAAAATTATAAATGGTTTTCTATAACATGCAACTCCAAGGCAGACCAATTCTTTCACTGATGATCTATCCATACCTTTATTTTGCAACACTTTCAATGCTTCATTGTCATAAAGCAACCCAGTGATCTTCACATTGAATATATATGACCCAAGAGGACTAGCCAATTGGCCACAATTGAACAATGTAGAGTAGTACTTAAGGCCAAATAGCTCAGAGATTATGGCAAAAAGCAAAGGCAATTGTGCACCAAATGAAAACCCCATAATCACTGAAGCTACATAGACTGAATTAGTGAAAGGGAAGGCAATTAGAAGGTGTCCTATGGAAGCTAGGAGGAGCACGAAGGTCATCATTAATGGTCTAGGTGTTTTGTACTTGACTAATAAACTTTCAGATACAAATCCAGCAAATACCCTTCCAAAATAATTCCATATACTTACTAATGAAACAAAAGTGTTGACTGTTTTTGCTGGATATCCTAGTGATTCACCAATTTGACCCAAGTTATCCACTGCTGTTAAACTAGCACCAAGCCCACACAATGTTGCAGCAAACAGGATTAGCATGTCAATGCTTAAAAGTGCTTGTAAAATTGTGTAGTCCTCACCTCTTTCTGGTTTGTCAAAAACAGTAAGAAAACAAGATCTTTCAACTTTTTTCTCTTTTGTTGTCACTACTTCAGGCTTGACTACTTCCTCTGCTGCAATTTCCTTTGGCTTTTGTATGGTTAATTCAGTAGGTGGCTTCATTGCTTCTTCTTTGTTGAGATTCCATTGTACCCTTTCTTCTTTGACTGCAATTAAAAGAGGTACAAAGAGCAGAAGACAAGCAACAGTAGCACTTGCAGCATATGCTTCTCTAGGGAAATTGAACTGTTTTTCAAAAATACTAATGACCATGAGAAACAAAGCTAACACAATTGACGAATAAAGGAAATGGTAAAAGACTTTTAGCTCATTAGGTTGTCTCTCAGACTTCATGACTCTAATTGTGTACACAAAAACAACAGAGAGAGCAGCAGGTAGCCAAGCAATGAGCAGAATGAGAGATTTTGAATCAGTTCCATAGATGGCCAAGTAAAGTTGTGTGAAAATGGCACCACTTAGCCCAACAAAACCCTTCAAAAGACCCAACATCACACCTCTACTTTCTGGGAAATTAACAACACAAGTAACTAGAGCTCCAGTGTTGGCAAAATTTTGAGAATTGGCTCCTATGCAGATGTAGAGACACATATGCCAAACCTCAGGCTTGGCTATCTTCCCAGTTACAGCTAGCCAAATCATGAAATACCCAGTAAAATTCATGGCAGAACCCATCAAAAGCACAAACCATGTTGGTGTTACTTCAGCTATAAGCCCAGAAAGAACCCCAACATTAGCACCAAGATCCTTGAAAAAGCCTATAAGATTGAGTGTTTGCTGATCATAACCAAGAGTTGATTTTATATCTTTGGAGTAAGTACCAAAAAGATAGGTTGCACCTGCTCCAGCCATGATCAAAAAAGATGCAAAAACTGAAAACCATCTTCCATTTACCACATGAGCCACAAATCTCCATCTATCATCCATTGTTTTTCCTCTCTTCCTCTGTGTAAAAAACAAAAAGGCAAAGGTGGGTTAAAGAAACAACAAGAAAATGGGTACAATTATTTGTTTCAGGAAATCTTGGAATGGTGAATTAGTGGGCACTCAAATTAAGAAAATATGAAATATTTATGACATGCATTAAACTCAAAAATGAAGACCCTCCATCAATTGAGGCAAAAAAAATTGAGTTTGCATGTGATATGCCTAATCTAATCTAAAGAAATTGAGGGGAAAAAAAAATTGCATGTGATATTTGAGTTTGTTCTGATGTCAATTCTTTTTCTCTTGGTTGATGGTGATTTTGATGAGGAAATAGATGCATCTATGTTTGGCCTCTCTTACAAAAGGCTATTTATAGGAACAAAGGGTTCTTTATCCTTAGAAGGAGTTGTCCTAACATAGGAAAGAAAGTGAAGAAAAAAGTGCTATATGGAGGGAATTTGACCTCAACTATAGATAAGAATTATTTTTTATTTATTTTTTTTTTTTTTTACAAAAACTACTTATCTAACAATAATCCCAAATAAGCCTAAAAATGGATGTGAGTGAGTTGCCTTTGCTTGTGAGAATGGATTATTATTATTATTATTGTTAATTATTATGGATAAGAAGATAATGCTTTCTATTATGGGTGATTTTTAGACCTTATGATAAGATTTACAAAATATATATATATATATATATATATATATATTTTATTGGCTAAGTATAAAAATATTTGAAGCATATATCATAAATTTGATTATTGAATGTAACACATTTAAAGTAAGTGAAAATTCATCTCATTTTGTCCCTAATGAATAGTTCAAGTCGTAAAAAGTGTGGATATTTTGTTGAGGAGAGCAGAGATCGAACTCATTCCTCCCTCTCTCTCATCTTATAGTATTAGAATTTAACCACTTGAACTAATTATTAAAAAAAAATCATCTCATTTTATATATTAAAAACCTAAAAATTTGATATAATATATTTTAAATAGTAAAATTTTTTCAAGTATTATGCAGTTGCTTTGATAAGCTAAGTGGGCCTTTAGGATTTCTCTGTGCTTTGATGCCGCTGTTAGTTTTTGACAGCTTTTGAAAAAGGGTTGATCAAACACATCTTGATTTGATTTTTGGGAGGGAATTATCTTTGAAAAATATTTTTGTTGAAGTGGATAGATTTAAAAAAAAAAAAAGCAATCAATTTAATATATATATATTTTTTTTGAAACAATTTAATATTTTAGAAATGATATTTTCCTACATCACAGACGGAGATAATTATTAAAGTCAACCACCATGTGCTAGATTTCTACTGATATAGGTTGTATGTGGGCTTGTTCGAGAAATTGCTGCCATGACACAAGGGAAGCTCCCTTTTCAACAACTGTTTGATTCTCAAGTTCTTGAATTTTTTTCCCTAGTTTTTTTTTAGTTATAGTCACTATGTTAGATTATGTTAAATTAGGTGGGGAAGGGAACCCTATGAGATGAATTTTTCAGAGCAGTACTACTATGGTGGGTGCTTACCATCCAAATTAAGACGCTTGGGTAGGTTTAGTTGAAATAATTAATATGGTAGTGTTAATACTAGAGAGAGAGTGAGGCAATAGAGAATGGAATCTGATTATTTAGATTTTTTGACAAAATATAACGTCAATGTACCAAATAAAAGGTGATAAATGCCAGTGAGAAGTAATCAGGTGTTAATTTCTCTTTAGGGCCTGTTTGGTTTAGCTGTTTACAGCAGCTGATAGCTGATAACAGTTGCTGATAGCGGATAGTGGATAGCTGATAGCTGATAAATATGAAGTGTTTGGTAAAATTTTATTAGCTATTGCTGTTTGTATGTCAAATGACCATTAAGTGTATAATTTATTTGTAAATATAATTTCATATACTTTTTATAATATTTTTTTAGTTATGCAAATTATTTAAAAATATATATATCAATAAATAATAATTTATTGTCTTTAATTTATATATTATTAAAAATATTTATTTAAATT
>CATIWK010003137.1:0-13793 GCA_949634005.1 Mallotus japonicus | reverse complement strand
AATTAGTAATTACATTTCACCAAATATTTGAGTCTTAAACAATAAAGAATTGGATTAATAGGTGATTAGAACAAGTCCTTGTGGGAACGATATTTTTATACTACTTGGTGACACCGTGCGCTTGCGGTTTTGAACAACCAGACGTTAAAAGAAAAACATATTATCACCACATTGCTATATGAACAGGGGTCCATGATATAATTTGCCCCTTACTTAATAGAGGAAAAATTCATAAGCTTGACGACAAAAAGCCCAAGCCCGAATTTTAGTTGCATAACCTCAACTATGATGTACAAAAAAAAGGGTTTCCCATTTTATGTATTTTTTTCATGAGAAAGGTCCAATTTGCACCCTGGGTTTGTACTCTAAGAGCACTTTGGCACCTCAATTTTTTTTTTCCCCAATCGGAACTCCACGTTTAAAAAGTGGAGCATATTGGAACTTTACTGATTACAATCAAATCCTATAACTTTTTTTTAGTATAATTAAGTCCTATAAAATAATAAAAACCTAATTTTAACGGATAAGTTGATAATTTTTTTTAGAAATATATATATAACCTAATAATTAAATTTTAAACGTTTTCAACCTATAAAATAATTTTTTTACATTTTTCTTAAATTATTAAAAAAATTTCTTCAATTTTTAAAAATTTAAAAATTAAGTGATATAAATTTCAAAAAAATGATCAAATTTATTCGTTGACATAAATAACAAATTGATAATTGACCTAAAATTTAATTTTAATAGTTGAATAAAAAAAATTTATTTATCAATTATTGTGTAAGTTTAAAAATTATTGTGTAAATTTAAAAATTTAAACTAATGAATAAAATTTAAAAATTTTTATTTAATTTGTTAGTATCCGTTATTATCAATTTAATTTGTTAGTATCCGTTAAAATTAGGAGATTGCCAGCCTCTTTACCATTCTATTAGGGACTATTATGAAGGGATACTAACAAATTAACGGATACTATTTAACAAATTAACTTAATTTTAATGGATACTAACAAATTAAATTGATAATTTTTTTAGAAATATATATATATATATATATATATATAACCTAATTATTAAATTTTAAAAGTTTTTCAACCTATAAAATAATTTTTTTTTACATTTTTCTTAAAATTTTAAAAATTATAAAATTAAGTGATATAAATTTCAAAAAATGACCAAATTTATTCATTAACGTAAATATCAAATTGATAATTGATCTAAAATTTAATTTTAATGGTTAAATAAAATGTTTTAAATTTTATTCATTAGTTTAAATTTTTAAATTTACGTAATAATTTTTAAACCTACACAATAATTGATAAATAAAATTTTTTTATTCAACTATTAAAATTAAATTTTAGGTCAATTATCAATTCACTATTTATGTTAACGAATAAATTTGGTCATTTTTTTGAAATTTATATCACTTAATTTTAAAAATTGAAGAAAATTTTTTAATAATTTAATAAAAATGTAAAAAAATTATTTTATAGGTTCAAAAACTTTTACAATTTAATTATTAGGTTATATATATATTTCTAAAAAATTATCAATTTATCCGTTAAAATTAGGTTTTTATTATTTTATATGACTTAATTGTACTAAAAAAAAGTTATAGGATTTGATTATAATTAGTAAAGTTCCAATATGCTCCACTTTTTAAACGTGGAGTTCCGATTGGGAAAAAAAAAAACCAAGGTACCAAAGTGCTCTTAGGGCACAAACCTAGGGTGCAAATTGTACCTTTTCCCCAATATTTACTAAAATATTTTAAATTAAAATTTTAAAAATTTACTTCCATATTTAAATTGAAATTTTTGCGAATATTTATATTGAATAAAAGGCAAATCCCACATTCGGACCTCCAAAATTGTCACATTTTAGCTTTAGACCCTTCAAATTTTATTTTGTATATCTAGACTCTCGTACTTCACAAATTCAAAATTTTCAACCCATACATCAATTTTTTAACACAAACTATTTTCTATTGATTTCTAAAGTTTTATATTTCTAACACTCATACAATTTTTTATTTTTTTAATACTTATATCACTTTTAAAATTTTTTACCAATAAAAAATTAATTTACATTTTTTAATTTTTAATATTTTAAATTAAAAATATAAATATAAGTTTCTATATAAAATATTTTTTTCACATTATATATATATATATATATATTAAAAATAAATGAATAAGTTAATGTTAAGATATAAAAATAGCATTTATTTTTTAATAAGTATATATAATTTAAAATTTAAAAATATTTAATATTTCAATTTAAAATATTAAACATTAAAATAAGTAAATTAATTTATTTTTTATCAGTGAAAAATTTTAAAAGTGATATAAGTGTCAAAAAAAAGTAAAAAATTATATAAATGTTAGAAATATAATACTTTAGGGAGCAAAAGGAAATAATATATGTTAAAAAATTGACATAAAAGTTTTTAAATTTCCAACCCGTGAAATATGAAGGTCTAGATATACAAAATGAAATTTGAAGAGTTTAAGGTTAAAAATGTGGAAAGTTTAGGGGTTTGGATATGAGTTTTGCCTAGAATAAAATCAATTATAATACATGTCCAACTAAATTTAAATTTTCACCCGACAAAATGTTCTCAACCTGAAATTCAAAATATAATATTTTGAATTGGAAAAAAAAACACCTATGGTGAGAAATTTGTGTATCTATCTATGTCTAGAGCTGTTTTGTTCTTCCTCTTCATCATCTTCTTATTCCCTGTTCCAATATCAAAATAAAAAAATAAAAATTAATAGCAAGATAAAAACTCAAAAACACATCATTCGAGTGATTAAGTACGGTCAAATTTTTCAATTTTCAAGTGGCAGCTCTATAAGCTTGTGCAGCTTGGCCGAGTTGGCTAAGCTTTTACCACAGACATCTGTAGGGTCTCCTGTTCGAGACCCCAGGTCTCATCTTGTGTTTTCCTTCCCTAATTAACGTAAGACAAAAAAAAAAAAGTGGCAGCTCTATGAGAAATTTTTTCATTCTATATATGACTGTCGAAAAAATTAAAAAAATAAACAAAAATCAACCTTTTGCACAGTAATATAATCCATAATGACAAAACAAAATAAGGCCTGAAAAAAAAAACGTGTACGGATCACTAAAACAACAAGAATTAATAATGCTAGCACAAGATGAAGATAAAACTAATTTTTATTACTTGATAGATTAAAAGGCGGGGTTATGAAGGACGTGACTTTTTATTGTTCAGCCCATTTTTTATGAAATAAACTTTTAACTTTGACTTAAATATTTTTATATAGTTATTAATAATTAAGAATTACAATTTTCTAAAATTTTGATAATAATAAAGTATATAACTAAAATTTTTTAAATATGTGTTATTTTTCTACAAAAAATGTTGTTATTTTACCTTTAGAATGAGTTAAGTTTGTGTTTTATGATTGACATTCAAAATTTTTCAAAAAAAAAAAAATGTCTAACTTCTACTAATTTAACCATTAGAAATATAACTACAAAAATGTATATTGTCAACAATATTTTTTTCAAAAAGAAAAGTGTTTATATGAAGATGAAATACCATATATATGTAGATTTGTATTATTTGTATTATATATTAAGTTGATATTGTATGCAATGGTACAATTAGTATTAGTATGTAGTAAATATAATTTAAAGTAAACAATATTAATTTACTATTAAATAAATAAAATTATTAAATTGAAGCATTTTTTTTTTTTTTTGTCATTATGATTGGATTCAAATTGATGGATATGTCATGGTCTATTTCAGTAACCAAATATTGTTTCACTTCAAACCAGCTGCTTGAGACTATTTCCATGACTTGCAGTAATCCAAAAGAATGTACGCTTTAGCTAGAATTGCATTTCCTGGTTAACAGGTTGCAAGATTTTCTTTAGAATTGGTAGGTGATGTGAAACCAGAATGTGAGAAAGTGTCCAACTCCAAATAGTGTTTAAAGCCTTTGTTCCTGGCATTCCTTTAAAAAAAAAAAAAATTCCAAAGTTGGGGAGGAAATTAAGAAAAAAATAATCTAAAATAAGAATGTAATATTTTTTTCCCATATAAGATCTAACCTTACCCTGCATAATTTGAAAGGTTTATTGGTGGGAAAAATCAAAACGTTTATGTTATTTTATAATTTTATTTCAATTTTTTTAATTTTTAATAGAAATATCCTAGTTTCACTAATTATTGGCAATTTTAGCACAAATAGCTATTTGGCCAAAATAAAATAAAAGATGTTGACATGATATCTATAAAATGTCAAATTTACCCTTTTTATTATAAAATTTATTGGTATAAAAGATCTAAACGTTCATGATTTTGGCAATTTTATTTAATTTTTAAATTCTAAATATATTTTGATTTAAAATTATTTAATTAAATAAAAAGTGTTGATGTCATAATTGAAAAGCTAAATTCACATGTGATAATTTTTTTTTAATTTACTAATTACTGTTGTTTTAATACATTTTTAAAAATTACATATATATATATATATATATATATATATATATATATATATATATATATATATATATATATATAATTTTAATACATTTACTCTCTCTCTCTCTCTCTCTCTCTCTCTCTATATATATATATATATATATATATTCTTTTCATTTTAGAGTTAGCTATTTTTAACTATTTTCAATTATTATGAAATAATAAAAAACTTTAAATTATTAAGAGTAATAGTTTTTAAAAATTATTATAATAATAATCATTTATAAACTGAACAATTTCTCAATAATAAATTTAAATTTTTTATTATTATGTCTGTAACTTTTAAATTAATTCTAAATGTATGAAAATGAAATAAATTGGCGAAATTAAAATATCTTATCGAAATTTAAAGTTAAGAAAGTTTAGATTTTTTTATACTAACAAACTATCATGAATTACCAAATTAAAAAGGGTACATTTGATATTTTGCATGATACCACGTTAGCATTTTTATTTAATTTTTACCAAATAACGATTTGTCTTAAAATTATTAAAGATTTAATAAATCAAGACATTTTTGTCAAAATTAAAAAATTGTAATAAAATTGTATAGGCCGAACAGATATTGTGGGATTTAATGTTTCAGCCCATTGAGCTTGTAAATCAATGGAAATGGCTGCATTTGCAGAGTCTTATCTATATACTGGATAGTTCAGTGCCTGGGAGCGAATAATCCTTCAGATAGAACAACGAAAATTAGGAAAGCAAACAAGGATTTACAGACGATGTTGTAATTTAGATTTATCGTTATGGGTTTAAATACAAATGTTTAAACCAAATTATTCAGACAATTTTAACATGATGCATCTTGACAACCCTGCTGCATTTACACTAGTGTATTCTACGAGTACATCACTACGACTTTAAATGTACATAATAAACATGGATCAGTTCTGCACACTTAATCTCATCTTTCCAAGAATTTGCTCAAAACTGTTTTTCTGATAGGAGTTTCCTCTTCCTCATCCTCTTTATCCAACTTTACATGTGTATTTAACGCACATCGAAGTACTGAATTCACTTGCATCCTCAACTTTGCATTGTCGACAAAAACCTCTGTCAGCAACTTCCTCAACTCATTATCAGTTTTACCACTGCCACTTGTGTTGGATGTTTCATCCAATCCTGCCACAGAGTTTTCTACATCTTGCGCTAGGAGCTGCGCCTGTTCAATTTTATGGGTAAAACTGAGTAAAGACTGTTGCCAGTGATATCATTGTGAGAAAAATAGATTCCCCAGTGTGCAGATTGAAGGCTTTCATTTCTGGGTAAAAAATAAAGATTGAAGGTTACCTCTGCAAGGAGGAGACCAATTCTATTGTCAGATGTTGTCAAGAGATCTATGGCATCAGATGGTGATGAAGTATCCACGATCAGTCTATCTTCCTCTTCAATGAGGAAATTAACACCACATTCTTCAAGCCTATTTTGAAGAATTTCACACTCATGCAACAACTTAGCATTGGCAGTAGCTACACTCTGTGCTCTTTGCTTTTCCTTTTGAAGAACTCTCTGTAAATATACATACAACATAATGAAGTTGATGTTTTTTTTTCAGAAAACAAAACTTAATTCCAATGAAGCAACAATGAGCACAAATATCTAGGTAGAAATGTAGACCAAAAATACCTACAACCAAGAGGAAAAAAAAAGAATAGAATAGAAGATAGATAACCTCTATTTCTAATTTTTCTTTCATCACGCGGCTAAGCTCTTGTTTCAGGTCTGACTGGGAGCTTCTAAGAGTTTTCACCTCCTTAACAAGGAGCTTTACATCTGCTTTAGACTTTAGCTCCAGATCCTCATGATGCTTATGCAAGTTTTCAAGCTCTTCCCTCGTGATATCCAATTGCTGCAACAACATTTCATTCTCCTGAATGATAGAAATTTTTGCAGACTCAACACGTGCCTTTTCATCCTGAAATGTTCATACACCTTATTCACTAATATGTGTCACAGGCAATACAACATAGTGTCATAAACAGAAGATCAGTGTAGTAAATAAACCTGTTCTGATTTCAATTTCAGCTCCATCTCTAAACACTGCCGACGGAGTTCTTCCACATCCCACTGCATCTGTGTAAATCTTTCCCGTTCGCTTAAAACAGCTTGCTGCATGTTTTCTTTACAACTACTCCTAGTAGTCTCAAGATCCACCTCCAAATCCTTAACCTACAAGAGAATCCTCCAAATCAGTTGCAACCAATGTATTGAAATTTGAAACTAAAGTGTCCTTTCTATATCCTTCTAAACAATCTTTGTGAGTGCAAGAGTAGACATGATTAGAGTCAATGATGCCTTTGTCAGCAAAAATAAGTGATGCTCTCAGCAATGAACATAACCACAAAACCAATCTTTGTGAGTGCAAGAGTAGACATGATTAGAGTCAATGATGCCTTTGTTAGCAAAAATAAGTGATGCTCTCAGCAATGAACATAACCACAAAACCAGTTCATGGATAATTCAAATGTATCAAGCAATTAAATAATGCTTTTACATAGAAATTTCCTAATTAATTATAAAGTTGACAATGACAGCTAAGTTTTTAAGATATTATTTTTATCATCATCATCCAAATTAGCTTTTGAGCCATACACAATATTTGTAAGGAAAAAGTGTGCAGTGGCCTAAATACCACATTTTACAAGCAATGCATAATAGGTTTCAAGAGTTTACCATCTCATAAGCAATAAAACAGAAGAAACACTAAACATAAGGCTTGCTTGAGTGTATTTTTAAACCTCAAAGAAAAATTCCCTACTACTTTATTGATTTACAATCCTTTTTAGGGATTAGGCATCCAGGCTAAACGAAATATCTAGTAGATAAATCCAGTAAAAGCCAAAACCCAGTTCACTCTGGATCAGACCTATTCCTTAATATTTTTTTTTTTTTTATTAAAGACCTATTCCTTAAAAGTATCATAGTAAACTAAATATGGAAAAGGAATACAGGAGCTATGAAGAGAAATTATTGCTTTCAAATAAAAATGGTAAGCAATAAAATACAATTAAATACAATGGACAAAATATTGATAATGACAACAAGAACTCATCATGCAGTAAATACCTGGGAAGATAAAATAATGAAGGAATAAAAGTAGCTATTTGCATGATGTTTTGACAAGATAAAAGGACAAAAGATTGAAGTGCTATAGATCTTCTTTGCAATCAACCACTTCTATTGTACCTTAAAAAAATGATGAAATATTTATCTCAATGCCAACAAAAATTAAAGTTGCATATGACATATAAAAAATGTGGTCAAGTATACCTTTGTTGTCAGGAATTGCCTCACAGCAACTTCTTGATTTAATCTGGCAATAAGATCCTGCATGTCTGTTTTTGCTGTAGCTATTCTCTGCTGGACAGTATTAAGAACCCTATTCAACTTATGGCGCTCATCTGATGGAAGGGTAACTAGTAAGTCTTTTGGGAAATGCAATTTTGAGCCTATGGGAGCATCAATTATTTTAGGAGTTTCAGCACCTTCTGGAATATCAAGAGAGTCATCACCAAACAAATTGCCCGTCCCCAAATTTGATATTTCACTAGCTTTTATGGAACTTATGTCACTCCCAATACTCTCTGTTGATAGTCTGCGGACATGACCATCCAGTCTTTGATACTCGATTCGAGGCAAAGGTTCATGCCTTGGTGTTCCAAGCTCTGATATCTCAGGAGAATCACCAACATTGTCAGATGCAACCGATACACTACCAGCCAGCAGAGAAACATCTGAGCTGGTATGGAGAAAAGCTGATGGAATTATGTCACTAGCAGAAGGATTGGAATCCAAGTTTTGCTGATTCACATCATTAAAATCTGAAAAGGATATGAGTCACATCTTTATTAAAAAAGTATTGAGAATTATCATTTAAGCACTTATTAAATAGCTTAAAATGTCCCTTGGACTCAACCAGTCCATGTCGTATGGTCAGACTGTCAGTGCCACCTATTTTCTAAATGTGCATGGAATTTCGACCACTTGAAGTGTGAAAATTCCACAGACATATCCAAGTCACATTATCAGATATGGGAGCTTTAGGGAAAGTCAAGAATTTGAAAACTATAAATAAATGATAACTTCTGTCCAATGTTCAGCAATAAAAACAAATGTTATTTTTGAAGATATATCAGAAACACTTACATGACCTTGCAGCAGCTTCTAGTTCAAGAAATGTTCCAACAGGAGCACTTCTTGATACATCAATATCTGATAATAGCTTTTCTATCCAATCCTCCAGAGAATGTCTCCGCTGCAAGGTGGTAACCATTTTGAGAATATTATCATCATGATTTAACATAAAACAGTTATTTATTAGGATCTGAAGTGAAGATGCACCACTCATCATTGGGAAAAGAAAGTCATCATGAACATTCCATTTCTTTTATGCTACAAAGAAGTGACCAAAGACAAAAAATGAATGCACAAAATATAAATCAAATTTAGTATTCACATGTCATGCGAATTAACCATTGACCAGGAAGCAGAAGAAGCTGCTCATAGATCCCTTCAGGCTCCTTAAAGTCTTGGAACTAGCTAAGACCATTGACTATCCTTTTTCACATGTAACTGAAAACCACTACCAAAGAAGATGGCAATATAGGGGTGTAAACGAGCCGAATCAAGCCAAGCCGAGCCAAGCTAAGTTTTGGCTAGCTCGGGTTTGGTTCATTCATAATTGAACCGCATTCGAACCAAGCTCGCTATGCCACTTGCTGTCCACGAGCTATTCATGAACTTAAATGAGCTTAAATGAGCCTAAAAGAATCTTAAAAAAATACAAACTATAAAATTATTCATTAAAAGATTTAAAATAAATTATTTACTAAATAAATTATAATGTATTTATTAAAATTATGATTTTATTCTAATAATATATCTTTTAAATATTTTTTACATTTATTATGAATAAAAATTTATATATTTTATATTTTATATTAAAGTATTAATACATAAAAATTATGAGCTAGTTTGTTCATGAGCTTCAGAAGCCAAGCTGTTTAGCGTAGCTTAAGCTCAGCTTGTTTATTAAACAAGCTTTAGTATACGAGCTTTTATCGAACCGAGGTCCAACTAGCTCATGAACAGCTCAGTTCATTTAGTATCCATCTTTGCAATTGTGCTTGTGTGTGTGGGTAATATATTCTATCTTGCTTTTGATAGTTGGAATTGGGGGTATATTCAAGGATGTATCCATGTCTCTCTTTACATGCGGTGACAAAATTTGATAAAAAGTGCACATATAATCCACTACATTTTCAAAAATTGGCAATGTTTGAGAACATCCCACATCTAAAACATATAAGGAGTTCAAGTGCTTATAAGTGGTGTAAATTGAACCTTAACACAAGTCAATTGGTTTTGTGTTAAATGTGTTCAACCTCATTTATGTGTCTACATAAGTCGTGTGTGGGCCAACACTTTCTAGGCTTATAGAGTTTCTGACATGGTATCAGATTTGAGATTATATATTTTGGACTATTAAAAATAGTCATGAAAAATAAAAAGGAAAAAGAAAATTAGCGTACCTCCTCTAGTAGTACCCTGCTCTTCCTTCTCAATATCCTCTTTGGAGGAGCTGGAGGCAGAGTTTTCTCAGGAAACACCTTTTTGAGCTGTAAAGAATTGTAAAGATGAAACATGAGCATGTTCCCCAAATTCAGCATCTCAAAGGCAAACCAAAAATTCAAAAATAATGGTAAACATTTTACTCACTTCAGAAAGTAGATTCAAGAATTCACTATATCTTCGAAGAAGCCCTCGAGTGGTGGTGATTCCTTCTGGTGATTGTATACCAATTTGGACTCTATAAAACTGCAGTGTCCTTAAAGAATGTTAACAACTATACCATCGACTTCAAGAAAAAAAAGACACTGTATATAATATAATGTTACTCAAACAAAATTAAGTCTCATTGTTTAATCAATCAAACATTTAAAAATAAATTAAGCAAACATTTAAGAAAATTACAAATAAATTAGAAAACTGGTCAAATTTGAAAGCAAGCAAGCTGAGAAAAAAGCATACCACCACAGGATTTGAACCTCTTGTCTTTGATTGAAGAACCCAGGAAGGAACCGTGACACAGTAACTCCATCCTGTTTGAGGGTCATGCGGCCAAATAGATTCCCGTCCATCCTACATTGAGTATTGGGATATAATATGAAATATGATCAACTGAATGCAAGGTTCAAAGTATACACACATTTCTCTTAGAGCTCAAAATATGCATCTACATCATTAAACAACTGACGATGTCTTTGGTGGGTGTCTACAAGCTATGCCAGAATTTATTATACTTAAGCTTCTGCTATGCCTAAGCCAAGCCACTGGATCACTGAAAGCTTAAGGATAACAACTAAGAACGAGAGATTTGAGCAATGCTGGTGGCATTAATTTCCAACCACATGACTGCATTGCAAATTTGAAATTCATGGTATCACCCGACTAGTTTGTACTACTTGCACCCTTCTATACAACTCTAATTCACCTATTTCATCTCATTTGCTGCATTCATGGACATTCTTCAAAAAGTGTGATTCAATTTCTACAATATGTTCCCACGAGCCCAAATTTATCATCCTTGAACACATTACACTGATCAAAACCAAAAATTCACAGATGTAATGTTTCAAGAATCACAAGAGCAACCATTGGAGCCAAATTTTCCTTCCCAATTGAGCAAAGTTAAATATTTCTAAGAACAATTTTTTTTGTTTCATTTTTGAATTTGGTAATCAAAATAATGTGATATCAAATTTACTGCAATACAAATTTCTAGCAGGAAGAGCCAACTAGCTAAGACAAGGAAAGCTATAGATGTACGTGCAACCTAAAAACCATAGTTTTGAAGGGCCTCGCCTCTATGTTCATATAAGTTACAACTTTTCATGCAAAAATGCTACAATATTTAAACTGCTGGTATTTTCCCTTGAACTACCGAAATCAAACAACCTGCTCAATCAACAACTAACTCCTAAAAAAAACAACATAAATTACATATCAACAACAGCAACAATCAATTCAAGACATACCCATATGAGAAAAGCTAGAAAAGGTAAAAAATTGAGACGTACCCATTTACGAGGAGGGAGACTCCAGTCCATCCCCAAAGGCAAAGGCGAAGTACCATCATGGCGATGCTTTGGTGGGCTCTTAGGCTTAGGCGTCACAGATTTTCCATTAATTTTATCATTATTATCGTCATCATAATAGCTACTGGTTGTAGGATGGTAAAGTCTATCATCAGAAAAGTCTGATGAAGAAGACGAGCGGCGTAAAAGACGATGATGGTGTTGAGAAATGGGATCGAAAATTGGATCAGAAAAATTGGAGAAGTCGAAAAGAGAAAGGTCATGAGCATATAAATTCATTGCTTCCTTATAATTATTAATAAAATGTTTGTGGTACAACAAAATTAATACTAATTTCTGTTTGAATCCAAAGAATTCTTTTTCGTTTGTTTCTTCTCTGTTTTTAACATTCTCAATTGCAGGGATGATGAGTAAAACGAAAAAGTTACAATTACATCCCTAATATTTAGATCTATCTCTTTTTATGCCATTAATACTTTTTTTAGAACAAATACACCATTTTGTTTTTCTTTTGGCATCACACCATGCTATTTTCAAAATAAAAATTTTACTCCTTATGTATAAACAGTGTAATATTAAAGAGTCATTTTACAGTACAAACATTTGTATCTATACAAATAGAATTAAAATCGTTAAAATACTTCTAATTTAATTATAGTTATTGATATATTTTACAAATATAGATATACAAAAATAATCAATTGTTGTAATTAAATAAAAATAAATCAAACGATTCTAATTTCATTTGTATAATACAAACATTTGTACCTAGTAAGAGTCAATTTAGAACAAACATTTATATAAATATTTGTATTTATACAAATAAAATTAGAACTGTTAGATCAGTACTTATTTAATTATAGTTATTGATATATTTTACAGGTATTGACACAAAAAAAAATAGTTAATGATTGTAATTAAATAAAAATTAATTCAACGATTATCTTGTCATTTGTATAAATACAAACATTTGCACTATAGTAAGAGTCATAAAGTTAATGTTTGAACTAACTTTTGTGGTAAGTGAGTTAATCTTTTTTTTTAATATGCAAGAAGAAAAACTTTTGTCATAATACATATATGTGTATATATAAATAAATATTTTTACTTAAATTTAAATTACATAAATATTTATTTACTTTGAATGCATTACATACTATTATATTTTTTTAAGAGCACATTACAGACTATTATATTAACAAATATAATTAAATAATTTTTTTTAAAAAATAGTGCTACATTAATTTTTAAAAATATTAATTATGAAAGATAATGCACAAACTATATATTAATATATTTTTTATTTAATTTTTTTGAAAGATAAATAAAATAAAATAATTTTAATATCATAAAAATTATAAATTGTATAAATATTTTTAAAAAAAATACAAACTCAACTTTTTTAATAAAAGAATATATATATATATATATATTCAAAACTTGGGTTCAAAAAAATAATTATAAAAAATAAAAAACTAAAAAAAGGTGTTTAATATGTTTAGGTTTGATTAGGTTACCTGGTACCAAATATTCTAAATTGTTAGGAGACATTGTGGAGCCAAAATTTAATATATATCACATTTCTCATTAAATGAATATCATACAAAGTATTGGAAAAAGGTAAAAAAAAACAGCTTTAATGTTGTGTTTTAATTTTACATTCACCACTAATATTTATTGGTGTGTAAATACATTTTTATAGTTTTAAAAATCATATATTTAAGTCTCTCTTATAAATAGTGTTAATTTTTAACATTAGTGAGACCCACTATTATGGATATGTAAAAAAAAAATTATTAGATAAAGGTATATTTTTATCCCAGACATTTATTACAGAAAATAAATTTACTGCTAAAGAAAAATTTAAAAATATTTTAACATAAAAATTTAAAAAAAAATTAAATTTTTATCTAACATAAATATTAAATAACCATTTGTATAAAAATACTCATGAAATCTACTAATGCTAATACAATATTAAAATAATTTACATCTAGTTTTGTTATGAAATTTTTATAAAATTTTATCCCAATTAAAAAAAATTAGAAATATTTAAATAAAAAATTCTATATAATTTGTGCTTTTTATTCACTCTTAAAATAAAAATTAATAAATATTTTTTTAAATGTAACAAATTAGGATGAGATAGACATATAAATAAATAAAT
>CATIWK010003076.1:0-14132 GCA_949634005.1 Mallotus japonicus | reverse complement strand
TCTCAACTTTCACTTCTTTTATTTTCTAGTCGTTCATCTTCCTTAAGCAAGGAGAGGTGATTTTTGACCATTTTTTGCTTGGAATCACCCCTCTACACATATTTATATCAATTTATTTTTTAAATAAGTGGTTATTCCACATAAATTTAGATTTTATTTTATTTTTCGTGATTTCGTCGTTTTGTTGCGGAGTTTGGTTGTCGTCGTCTTGTTACGACGTTTTGTTTTCCGTCTTGTTGCAGCTTTTTCTTTGTGTAGGCGATTCAGACAGGCAAAGTATATTCGATCAGACAGAGATAACGAATCAGATTACGGTCGTCAGTAAATTGCAGAACTGGAGTCATAGGTATTCTAGTCATTATAGTATTATCAAATTTATAGGCTTTGAGCCGATTTATTATGCTATTAACCTGGGTGATGTTTTATCCTCTATGGTTTTTAGCGAATACGTATCTGTGTTTTCTATCGATGTATTGTTAGTTTGAATCAATAGAATTATTTTTCTTTTCAAAAAAAAATTATGAATTTAATACTATATTATTATTATTATTATTATTATTATTATTATTATTATGTTGTTGTTGTTGCTGTTGTTGTTGTTGTTGTTGTAGTAAAATTTATTATTATAATGATTATTGTTTTTTTGTAAAAAATAAATAAATTATTTCTAAAATAGTCATTTTATATATTAACCGAAACAGCTCACATGCATTTTACCAAATACTATTACAAAACAACTATCAGCTATCAGCTAATAGAAACAACTAAACCAAACAGGCCCCAAATTACCTTTCTCTAGATATTGTAAGACTTATAGAATTTTGCAAAATCAATTAATATAGATAAGATTAATATAAGGATAAAATAGGGAAAGAAAATTAATGTTGCTTTGGATATATAAAAGTGACAATTAGTTTGGAATTTTTTTTTATTTGAAAAAGAGACAATTAGTTTGGAATGAAGAGGTAATTTGTATTATTAACTTATAAATTTAGTGTTAAAAAAAAACTTATAAATTGAACATTTTACCATATTAGCTAATTTAAAATATAATGTAAAAATATCTTTTACCAAGTTAAATATACAAATAATTTTTTACTTATAAAAATGTTATTTTGACATCTTAAATATTATTTAAAATATTAATACATTCTATGTTTAACAAAATAAAGTATTTAAGTTGTCAATTTATAAGTCAAGAGAATAAACTATTAAAGTGTGTCAAGTTTAGAATATATCGATATATAATAAAAATTCTAACCATCTCTTTTTTCTCTAAGTTTTTTATCAAATATTTTATTTTTGCCTACTGTTGATTATCTCTTAATTTGGCGGTGGTCTTTCATTATTTTTATTTATTTTTTTAATTTCTTTACATCAACTAAATACAAATTTGTATTTTATTTTTGGTTTAAATATTTGAATTTTCATTCATGGAGTTCTTTATCTCCTTATGGGTAATTGTTATCATTTGCTAAGCTTATATTTTTCCTCATTGAAATTTTGTTGATATTTTTGCAATTAAACTCAATTTAAAACTATAAAGTCGATTTATGGCTAATCAACACCGTATAGTGAAGTATAAAAACTGTCAAACAAATCACCAATGTACAAATTAAAATAGCTCTGTCAATGCAATTGAAAAATAACAATGAACAATTTCACATTTTAAATGAGATTTTATTTCAATACTTTTTAATTGTACTTTATTATATTATTCAGTCATTGAGATATATTTTAATCTTCAATAAATTAAAATTTTATCTTTTCTCTCAAAATATACCTATATTTTAAGCCAATAAAATTCACAGAGAGTATGGATATTGAAACATTTTTGCACGAATCTATACATATCACTAAAAATTATATTTTATTTTATATATATATATATATTAAAAATCAATTACTAATAATAAATTATTTATAAAATAAAATTTTATGACTTTAGCAATAATTTAATATTTATTAAAGTAATTACATGATATGATAAATTCTAAATTAAAAAAATACATTACAAAAGCGATAAAAATGTAATATAATAATATAATATAATATAGTATATGCATGTATCATAGGCTAAGAGAAGAACAACTATTAGCTTCTTCTTCTCTCCTCTGTGAGAGTTTTCTTCTCTCCTCTGTGAGAGTTTTATAAGCTTCTCCATTTTTTTCTTTTTTACAGCTTCCCTTTTCTACTCTCTTCCCTTTTCGACGCTCTATTCTCATCCTTAGCCATTCTTATTCTCTATTTCACTCTTGAGTTTTCTAATGGAAGATCGATTAGCTGAGCTATCTCTGTCATTAGAGGAAGAGGAGCATTTACTCATAGAAGAAGGGACTAATACTACTCTAACGGATAGATGAGAACTATGTCTTGTTGGTAAGCTGCTTGCAAATCCTCATGTCAATTTCAATGCTCTACAAAACTGATTAGCAGATATTTGGTGGCCTGGAAGAGGAGTCTGCATAAAAGAAATTGTTACGAATCGCTATCTGATTCAATTTTTCCATATTGTGGACTTGCGAAGAGTGGTAGAAGGAGGACCTTAGCTTTTTGATAACAATCCTCTTCAACTACACAAGCTGCAAGCGGGAGAGGATCCATTTCAGGTGCAATTAAATCACATTGATATGTGGATTCAAGTTCACAAGCTGCCAGTGGGATTTGTGTCTGAAGGGATAGGCAAACAGCTTGGCAACTTTGTTGGTGCCTTTCTTGAATTTGATGTTAATAATAGCTCGAGTATATGGAGGAACTACATGCGGATCAAGGTCCGTATTGATGTCAACCAACCTCTCAAACGGTGGAAGAAGGTCAGTAAGAACACGGGAGAATCTTTCATAGTCCATTTTAAATATGAAAGATTAGGAAACTTCTGCTTCTTATGTGGTCTTCTTGGACACACAGAGAAATTCTATGATAAACTCTTTGCCAATCCGGATGTTGAGCTTAACCGAGGATAGGGCGCGTGGCTTCGGGTTTCACAACGGTCAGGTCCTTCACAAAATGTGAGCAGGTGGTTGCGTAATGACTTGGGTGATTCTATTATGGAGCAGTTTGACGTTAATTATGGTTCTGCTACAAGTATGAGTATTTTCATCTCGAGCAGGAAATCAGAGATCTCCTAATGCAACAGGTAATGGAAAAGAAAGCCAAAAGTTTTTAACTGTAGATAAAGGAAAAGAAAGTCAAATATTGCCAGCTAAGCTTCAAATAGAAGCAGGAAGGGTAAAGCACCAGGCCACTTTGTTTGGTAACCAAAACTTGGGCTTTTCAGAACCAGCAGGCCCAAGTAAAGAAGAGACCTTGGTCTTTGAAGACAAAAAAAGAAGACGGTCTGGGCCTGAAACCAACACAGAATCTGATTTAATGACAATTGACAATCCCAGCAATATTGAAGCACAACAGAGCTTGGTTGAGAATACTTCTCTTCAGTCTTCTTCGGTGGCTTCAAATGTATCGGCAGGACCTGATTTGCAGGCCTGCTGGCAGCCATGAATCTACTTTGTTGGAACTGCCGAGGTTTGGGCAATCCTCGGGCAGTTCGAGCTCTTGGAGAATTGATAAAAACTCAAAAGCCCCGGTTCTTGTTCTTAATGGAAACTTTAGCTTCTTCTGCTAAAATTGAAGAGCTTCGGATTAAGTTTGGTTTTAATTACAAATTTGGTGTTGATTGTGTTGGTAGAAGAGGTGGTATTGTTGCTTTATGGATGTCTACTTTTGATTGTAGTGTGTCTTCTTTTTCTATTAACCACATTGATTTTACGGTTCATTCCGGAATGGATAACGATTGGAGGCTTTCTTGTTTTTATGGTTTCCCTGAAAAAAGTCGTAGGAGAGCTTCTTGGAATTTTATTCGGTAATTATACTCCAAATCGGACCTTCCATGGTATATAGCTGGAGACTTTAATGATCTTTTTTGTAGTTCTGACAAGTATGGCAATATCCCACATCTAGAATGGCTTTTTGCAGGCTTCCGATCTGTTATTTCTGATTGTGCGCTTATTGAACTGGATTTGATTAGTGCTCATTATACGTGGGAAAGAGGGCGTGGCTCCTCTAGTTGGGTTCGAGAACGGTTAGATAGAGTTTTTGTTTCTAGCTCTTGGCTTTAAATGTTCCCTTCTTGTCGTCTTCAAGCTCTTGTGGCATCTGTATCTGATCACTACCCGCTTTTAATGCAGCTTTCTTCTCCTGATTCTCATAAGAAGTAAAAGGTCTTTCGTTTTGAAAACTCGTGGTTGAAGATGGATGGGTTTTCTGATGTTGTTCAGAATTTTTTAAAAAATGCCTCTCTCTTGCATCTTATCCCCAAACTTAGGGATTGTTCAAATTTTATGATGAAATGGAGTTGCGGGGCAAAAAACCAATTCCGAAGCAACATCTCTGACTGTGAGCATCAATTACAAAGGCTTCAAGACAAAACTGATCAGGACTCCATTCTCTCTTTTCAAGCCTGTAAAGATCATTTGTCGAACCTTTTGGAACAAGAAAAGTCTTTTGGAAACAACGTTCCAAAGTCTTCTGGTTAGCAGAAGGAGATTGGAACACCCGTTTTTTTCATGCTATGGCCTCTGCTAGGAAAAAAAGTAATAAAATAGCTGCTCTTCGGAATTTTTCGGGTGATTTAATTAGTGATCAAGCTGGAATGAAGACCATTGTTAGTGATTATTTTTGTAACTTATTTTCGGAGTTTAATATTCCTAATGATGTCTTCTTTTCTGATATTGCTGCTGTTATTTCCCAGATGACAATGATACTCTTATTTCTCCTTTTTCTATGGAGGAGTTTACTACAGCTGTCAAACAAATGCATCCTGACAAATCTCCAGGGCCTGATGGGCTAAACCCAGCTTTCTTCCAGAAGTTTTGGCATTTAATAGGAGAAGATGTGTTCAATTGTTGTACAAGCTGGCTGAATTCAGGTTGCTTTCCGCATGGAATTAATGACACTGTAATTATTTTAATACCAAAGATTGCTAACCCGGACAACATGAAGGATCTTCGGCCGATTGCATTGTGTAATGTATTATACAAAATTCTGGCAAAAGTTTTGGCTAATCGCTTGAAGCGCATTCTCCCCCAGATTATTGATGATTTCCAGTCTGCTTTTGTTCCCGGCAGGTCGATCATGGATAATGTTCTCATTGCTTTTGAAATTTTACACAGCATGAAGCGTAGAACTAGAGGAAAAGTTGGTCAGATCGCTCTAAAACTCGATGTTAGTAAAGCTTATGACAGAATGAATTGGCATTTTCTTCGGAGCATGATGACTAAGCTTGGCTTTCATGATACGTGGATAAAGTGGATAATGATGTGTGTTCAAACTGTCTCTTATTCTGTTCTTCTTAATGGCGAGAAGGTTGGGCAATTTATTCCCGGTCGTGGTTTTCGCCAAGGTGATCCATTATCACCGTACTTATTTATTTTATGTGTTCAAGGGCTGTCCTCTAAGCTTAATAATGCTAAATTGAATGGTCTCTTGCATGGTGTTAAAGTCTGTCGGTCAACTCCCAGTGTTTCTCACCTCCTCTTCACCGATGATAGCTTTCTTTTCTTTAATGCTTCGGATGCTGAATGTCTCTCTATCAAAGAAATTTTAGGTGAATATGAACTAGCTTTGGGTCAAGCCATCAACTTTCAAAAGTCGGATAGTTTATTCAGCTCCAATGTTTCAGCAAATGACAAGCTTCGGTTATCTAACTTGCTAGGCGTTGTCAATCCTCTAAATTCAAGCAAATATCTTAGGTTACCATCGCTTATTGGTAAATATAAGAAAGCTATGTTTGCTTTTTTGAAAGAAAAGTTGTGGAATAAAATTCAAAGCTGGAGGAATAAGCCTTTATCGAAAGCTGGCAAGGAGGTTCTTATCAAAACTGTAGCTCAATCCATTCCCATATATTGTATGTCCACTTTTATGATTCCAATCTCTTTGTGTGATGATCTTCAGAAAATGATGAACTCTTTTTGGTGGGGTTCAAACTCAAGTGGTCAGTCGGGAATGCACTAGCATAGGTGGGAAAGGTTGTGTTTTCATAAAGAAATGGGAGGGTTAGGTTTTCGGGATATTCATGGATTCAATTTAGCCATGCTCGCGAAACAAGGTTGGCAATTCTTATCCAAACCACATACTTTAGTTTCTAAAATCTTCAAAGCCAAATATTTTCCATGTGGGAATTTCTTGACAGCAGATTTGGGTAACAACCCAAGCTTTGTGTGGCATAGTGTGTGGTCATCAAAGATTATTTTGGAAAAAGGATGCCGATGAAGAGTAGGAAATGGCCAGGATATTTGTGTTTGGAAGGATCCATGGGTTCAAGGTAAAGCTGAATATAAAGTGGACCATACTGTACAAGGGCTAAGCAGCAATATGAAAGTGAGTGAGCTTATTTCAGCCAACAGAGATTGGGATATGAATCTATTACAGTCTTTATTTTCGAATGCTGATGTGAATCTTATATCAAAAATGCAACTGCCAAATTTACAAAGTCTTGATAAGATCTTATGGGAATTCTCAAAGAATGGAGCTTATATGGTCAAATCTGGGTACCGAGTTATTATGGATGAACTGTGGCCTCACCATTCCTCGAATTCATGCATAGATTGGAAGAAGTTATGGCAGCTTGCTCTTCCTCCAAAGGTGAAGGTTTTTCTATGGCGTCTTTGTAATGGTTGTTTGCCCAATAGACAGAGTTTGGTTCAGAGAGGTGTTTCGGTTCCACTTTCTTGTGTGTTATGTTCTTCTGATGTGGAACATAGTAGGCATTTATTCCTTGAATGTCCTTATGCTAAGAACTGTTGGGAATCAGCGCAAATTCATGTTCAAAATGCAGATTGTGATGTGTTTCAGCTTTGGTTCAATCGTTGCTTGCAACAACCAGATACCAATTTGAAAAAGAAGATTGCTATGTTGTGTTGGAACATTTGGTGTCAACGGAATAGAAAGCTTTGGGATGGTCATTGCCTATCCCCGTCGCAAGCTGTTATGTGGGCATTGGATGTTCAGAATCGGTGAAGTGCAGCTCGGTTTGCTAATAGTAGTAATCAGAACTCAACAGGCAGGCATCAGTCAAGGCATAAGTGGAGAAAGCCAAGTGCGGGCTGGTTGAAATGTAACTCAGATGCAGCCATTTCTTCGGATGGCTCTACAGTGGGAATCGGTGTTCTTCTTAAGAATGAAATAGGAACTGTTATTCGAGGTAAATGGCTTTCAATTCCTTCTAGTGTCTCAGTTCGAGAGGTAAAATGTCTTGGGCTAAGGGAAGCAATTTGGTGGTGTAGTGATCTTGGCCTTCAACGAGTGCAATTTGAAACTGATTCACTTCAAGTTGTTCATGCCTTTCACTCTTCTAATGAGGACTCTTCAGATTTTGGGCTTTTGATTAATGCTTGTATCTCTTTGTGTCATCAGAGTTTAGATTTCTCTGTTCACCATGTAATGAGGCATGCTAATGGCTGTGTTCATGCTCTAGCAAGAGCAGCCCTCTTTAATGCTTGCCCAAATGATTTTTTGTTGCCTCCTCAGTTTCTTGAGGAGCATCTTTTATTTGATGAATGAATTCTTTCAGTTCAAATAAAAAAAATGTAATATAAATTATTGTGATGTAAACATGAATGAACCATCAACTATATATTGTAATCCAAAGCAAATACTATTCAAATTTACAACTATATATTTGTGCATAACCTTTAGAAAATTTAATTTAATAACTCTTGTTTATCGACATTTTTTTTTTTTGAACAATGTTTATCGACATTTTTAAAGTGTTTATGATGCTACCAATTAAATTATCAACACTAAACTGTTAGTAATTTATTTATTTATTTTTATAAAATCAAGCATCAAATTGTTAACAGGCCGTCCAATGAGTACGGTTCAATTATCATCAAAAAAAAAAAAAAAGGACGGTTCAAACCTCATCCCTTGAACTACTTCAAATCAACCAACTAAAAAAACTTCCAAACAGGCCAACAGTGTAACACACTGATCGAGTGTGCTTTTAGGAGCTTATCAATGGCCGGCTCCTATCTCTCCCTTACGCTGCTCACTCTCCTCCTCTCTTTATCATCATCATCGTCATCATCGTACAATCAGGAAGACAACCCAATAACCCGCTTCCAGCAATACCTCAGATTCAACACAGCACATCCCTATCCAAACTACACAGCTCCAGTTTCTTTCCTCACTTCAATCGCCCAATCAATCGGTCTAAAAATCCAAACTTTATACTTCGTGCCTGACAAACCCGTCCTTTTATTAACATGGCCAGGCTCAAAACCATCCCTTCCTTCAATTATCTTGAATTCCCATCTCGATTCTGTCCCCGCCGAGCCCTCTAAATGGACCCACTTGCCTTTCTCCGCTGTCCGTACAGACGACGGGAAAATATTCGCCCGTGGAGCACAGGATGATAAGTGCATAGCTATACAGTATTTAGAAGCTATCCGTAACTTGAAAGCTGAAAACTTTGTGCCCGTTAGGACTATTCATGTTTCCTATGTTCCGGATGAGGAGATTGGTGGCTTCGATGGGGCTGCTAAGTTTGTTAACTCTAAGGAGTTTAAAGATTTGAATGTTGGGTTTGCTATGGATGAAGGGCAGGCTTCTGTTAATGATGAGTTTAGAGTGTTTTATGCTGATAGGTGTCCTTGGAATTTGGTAATTAAGGCAAAAGGACAACCTGGGCATGGATCTAGAATGTATGATAATAGTGCAATGGAGAATTTAATGAAGAGTGTTGAGGTTATTAGTAGGTTTAGAGAAAGTCAGTTTGATGTTGTGAAGGCTGGAAAAGCTGCTAATTCTGAGGTTGTTTCTGTTAATCCTGTTTATGTGAAAGCTGGAATTCCTTCTCCTACTGTAAGTGATTTTAATTATGGTTGTGATGGTGCTGTGTTATCTGTCTTTGTGTTATTTTATATATGTTTATCTATTTATTTTTTTTTTCCTGTTCTGTTTCTGTTGATGTGAGATGTTTTTGTTCAGGGATTTGTTATGAACATGCAACCTTCTGAGGCTGAAGCAGGTTTTAATATTAGATTGACTCCTACTACTGACCCTGATCTTCTCAAGAAAAGGATTGCTGAAGAGTGGGCACCGGCTGTTCGCAACATGACTTATGAGGTACTGGGATGGATCATTTTCTCCAATGATTGAAATTTATTGATATCGTACTAGGATAAATGTACTAAATAAATGGGAAATATTTGGTATATGATTTGAAACTCGTTTGTTTTAATATGATCGTCTCTGGTCATTTTCTTTTATTTTGGTGATAATGTATAGACCTCATTGTTAGTTGAGCTGAAGAGCTCCTGGTGATGCTTTAATGCTCCTCCACCTGGTGCATTTTGGTTTTATTTAGACCTTGAAACTTCGTCCTTTTATTCATGGTAGTGTTAGGGATGGCAAGCTACAAAGTTCTGAATCTCCTATGCGTCTTACTATTTTAATCAAGTGCTAAACTTTTCAATAGCACCCTTTATTAGTCCTTTTATTAATAAAGTTGCAGATTTAGTACATAGGTGGACAAAACTAATGCTATCTCCTCGATTGGAGGATGCATTTGTCATACAAATAGCAAGATGAGCTTCTTTGCCAGAAATGGGCCCATAAGATTTTTCTTTCATCTATGAGGCAATTTTTGGGGCTAACGTAACATGCAGTGCAGGAAATAATATTGATTTTGTCCACTTATGCCCAGAACTATTCCACTCGTGTTAGAATTTCCATCGTATGACGATATATGTTTGTTTTTTCATACATTAGTATTGTCCAAGAAGGTTCATTTTGGTCATCAAAACTCACCTGGGGCCCAGAATTGGCTTGTGCCTCTCTAGGTTGAGGTTATGATTTATGAATGGAAATTCTAACATGAGAAGCCGTATTGCTTGCTTGGCGTTTGACAGGGTGGCTGGAATTTTTTTCCTTTATTGTTTGTGGTTACATCTCAGTGTTTGCTTGCATTAGCTCTTAGTGAAAGATTTTGCTTGTTCAATGTGACTTTAAAGTTTTCTTATTGGTTCCTTTAATAAAATGGAGATGCAAATTGACTGATTGGATTTTATTTGTTAGCCTTAGCTGTTCTCTGGCAAAGTGTGTTCTAGAATGTCCAGCGTCCAACCAAGCACATCCAACTGAACAAAGAGGATTGGACTATCACTCGCTCCCCCCTCTGAACCTTTAATTAAATGTTACTGAGTATCTCTCTCTCCCCCCTCTTGGACAATAATGTGAAAATTTTGAAGGAAATAGTATGCCACTTTAATATGATATGACCAGGAAAGACCTCGTGGTATCTCTTCACTTTGATCGATGTTGGCCTTGTGGACTACAAGTTGCTTTAGTATTCCCTTTTTTCAGTTGATAATTGCTTGAATATTCTTGACTATGTTGCATGTAACTAAAGGAATAAAAGATACATAAATCTAAATTGTCTGCTAACAACTTTTCCAGTGTCTCTGAGTTATGAAGTACAAACTTGTATATTCATACTCTTAGTACTATTATCATTTCTGTATCAGGAAAGAGATATCTTATTATACATGTATGTGGCAGATAAGTGAGGAAGGACCCATAAGAGATATCATGGGGCGGTCATTAATGACTGCAGTGGATGATTCCAATCCATGGTGGCTAGTCTTCAAGCAAGCTATTACAGCAGCTGGAGGAAAACTTGCAAAGCCCGAAATCTTGTCTTCAACCACTGATGCACGGTACATAAGACATTTGGGAATTCCAGTTCTTGGCTTCTCTCCGATGACAAATACTGCCATATTATTGCATGATCATAACGAGGTTTAACAAGTTTGCCAATTAGTTTTTTTGTGATTAAACTGGTTCATCTTTCTGTATCCCTTTTCATTCTTTCTTAATTATGTGTTGCAGTTCTTGAAGGACACTGTCTTCTTGAAAGGAATTGAAGTGTATGAGCATATAATTAGTTCTTTAAGTTCCTTTGAGGAGGTTCATTCGACATAGACATTCTCATTGATGACTAATAAGGAGAATGTACAATGCACTGACTTTTGACACGGTGGCACTGTTCCGCTGGTATGACTCATCATCTTGCTCGTGTTCATTGGCCCTGTTTGGGGAACTCTTTATTGGAAAAAAAAAAACAACAAATACAAAGGGAGCCTGCTTCTTGGCGTGATCCACAGCCCCAAACAGGCAGAAATTTGCAGCTTCCGGATTTATATCTGGTTTTTGTTAAACCAACCATTGTGCATTTTGCTACCGCAGAATAATAGAGAATAATATTTCACTTGTAACATCACCTTTTTTAAAGCCTTTTATAAGAGTTGAGAGATTGAAACTGAGCATACTCCATTGCATAAATGTTTCTTTCTCAAGTTAATTTTACAATAAATTACTTCCATAACAATTTTGATGGCAGCTGCTTTATTGTGATGAAAACAAATCAGTATTCAAAAGATAAAAACATAATGATTCTCATCAAAGACACTGAATTTGCAGCATTCTGGTGAAATTGCAGGAGTTTCATATGTGTTGTAAACTTATTACAGCCCTTAGCCCAAATAAAGTTGCAGAGCTGTTCAAAGCTTGGTGGGTGGCGGCCACTCCATGCAACTAGCTCAACTGGGTTGAGCCTGAAGTTGAGCTCAAGTTGAACATAAAAAGTTTCATAATGTTGTCTGCAAAGGAAATGGTGTAAAAGTGACATTCTGGTTGTACGTGTTGATTGCTGGTTTATTGTATTAAAAAATTTGGAGAAATCATACCTCAAAACAGCTATTTCATATCATCATCAAACGCGTTAAATAAAAAAAATTATAAACATGTTGTAAAAAAATATTATAAAAGATAAAGATTCTTACTTAGATGGGAAGAGAAAAAATATAAATGTTAAATATGTGACTTAAATTTTTATGATTATTGTTTATGGTTTGTGTTTGTGTTTGTTTCAATTAAATTTTCGTCTGACAAACTCCAACATAAGATAATAAATTATCTATTTTGTCATGGGTAATAATACAAGTAGCAGTCCATAACAACTAATAGAAGAAAAGATTTAAAAAAAAATTCTTTATTTTCCTTTTTTTACTTTTATTTCTATTTTATTGAAAACAAAGAAGTAGAGAACTGAAAAAAACTTTTTTCCCATAATGCTACTATTCATATAGCAGACATCCACAAGAATTTTTTTTTCTTTTGTTATCTATATTTTTTTTCAGCAGAATACTGTTTCAATTAAGTTTTCCAAGTGTATAATTTCTCGAAAAAGTTGTCAATAAAATTGCAAATTTATTTGGCTGTGGATGCATACATCAGTACTATGTAACATGTTGGAAAGATGACCATTACACAGTCATCTTTCATATAAAACCTTAGAAAATTTGCTTAACAAAGCCAACAACTGTATGTGGAACCCTTCAAATGGAATGATTACCTTATTTTCAAATTTCAACTAACTATTGCAATTTGCACCTATAAAGATGGAAAAAGTTTTTCTTTTTTTTCCTTGCTCCCCCTTTTGCATGAAAATCAATAATTAAATGCTGATCATTATAGAATTTTGCAGTCAACAAATCCTTGTGAATCAAAAAATATTATTTGCTCAAGGAAAAAAAATCTTGCCCATACACTAAGCTTATGGGAATAAGCAGATTTCTGATCAAATTCAGGAAAGGTAATGCCAAACTTGTATTAGTTCGTCCAACTAAAATCATCAAAGATAAAAAGATTTACCTCATTTTCGTTTTCGGCATAATGAGTTAATTTTTGCGCTATTTATAATTAAAAATTAAAAATTTAATATATATGTATTAACAAAGTCCGCTATAAACCCGGTATAAGTAAGAAATTCGTCTATTCTAAATTCATGTTTACATTAAACACAGTAAATCCACTCATAAACTGAGCTTATTGTATAAAATACAAATGGCCAGAAGCTAGAGCTCACAGTTTTTGGCCTAAAGTTTTCAAGGGAAGTTTCATGAGCCTTAAGCCTAGCAATGCAAATATGGACACATATCTGTTGTGGTGCAACTACTGCTGATGATGCAAGGTACTTGGAACAAAAATCCATCCTTACACTGCACAAAAATATGTTATCCTTTCACAGAATTCTGCCCAAAATCTATGAAATGTCGGCACTCTATACCAAGACATTTGAGGGTCAGTCCAAAACTATAATTCAACAGCATAAAAAAATTAAAAAAAAAAAACAATGTACATACCTTGATGATAAAGTGAGAGTTAGGTCAACAAGTTCACCCCTCTCAAGATAAAGCAATAAATTATTATTGTTGTTGATAGAAGGGCATTGCATTAGCCATTACTATGGATATGGTGGTTGTGAAAGATACATTTTTTTAAAAAAAATTATGAAAACTAATAAAACATTTTTCCTGGAAGTTTCATTTTTATCTCTAATTTTATCAAGAGCACAAGAAGAGAGAAATTAAAAAGATTTGGGATTTGATTCTTTTTTATTTTTTTTTTTATTTTTTTGCCTACTAAGACTCAAGATAAAACCTTACCCACATGGATCTTGCCTCTTCATCCTCCAACACTTTGAAATAACCTTCGTTGCATCTTCCTGCCCATACCTTACCCTAAAAATTTTCTCTTCAATGTTTTATGTATTGATTGAGAAATGACAAGCCTCTGCTATGCCCATCTGCCCTTTTAGGCCTCTCCACACCAAACTTGGTCCTACACTTTCTTTCCTTTTTTCATTTTTTCTTTCAAGATTAATGTAATCTTGTGTCAATTTTAAATATACATTTCGAATTAATTTATTTCTTTAATTCAAAAAAATATTATATTCTATTTTAACTCAATACAAAATCTAATACCATTTGAAATGAACAAAAGAAAAGAATCGAACTCTTAATTTACTAATGCATTAAAAAAAAAAAACACTACACTTGTCTACATGCACGTTCAAGAATTTACTTCCATGGGTCATAATATTATGCTATTGAAATCAAACATGCTAAGTGAGAAAGTGGAAAACGAGCTCATTTTTTTTTTTTTTTTTTTTTTTTTTTTTTTTGAGAATGGAGGATTAACCTCTAAATGGAACCGACCCCGTGGCTGGCCCCAGAGGCTACCAGCCCTAGGCGGGTAGCTCAACATTTAAACACCTGAGGGACATTTGTCCC
>CATIWK010003029.1:0-11944 GCA_949634005.1 Mallotus japonicus | reverse complement strand
AGCATAAATGTTAAATTATTAAAAAATTATACAATATTACTGATGATAAATATCATTTTGGATAAAAATAAAATATTTTATAATTGTTTCTTACACAAAGATAAGTTGATTTTAAAGAATTCTAACACTATTACCTTTTTATAATTAATTTTGGTGACATGGTGTCATCATGACACTATAAAATTTCCCTTTAATGAACATCAACGACAATAATAAGAACAATGCAATAACAACCAGTCAACCACTAGTCTCCACTCCAAAAAGAAAAAGAAAAACCAGCCACTAGTTCAATGCCGTCTAAAACTAGAAGTTCAATTCTGTCAGTTTTGTTTTTGTTTTTTTTTTTTTTCTGGTCAATACAACTCTGTCAGTTCCCAGCCTATCATGCCGAGGATTAATGATATGACTGCGATTCAAATATTTATAAAGTTTTGCTGTTTTAAATTATTATATTTTTATTATTTAATTTACCGTTAAATAAATTAATATATAAAATTAAAAATATTATTTAATTCTTAATTTGTAATCAGTGTGTATTAATTAGGGTTTACTACACTAATATAAACTCAATTTTAATGATTGGCACTATGCCACAAATGAGGTTTGTCATGATGAAATAAATTTTTTAATGAGATTTGATAGTTGTAATTTTTGAAAAACTGTAAACAACGTGTGTAAAAATATCACGCATGCATAATAAAATAATTTTAATGAGATTTAATAATCAAATTCATGTCAATATAATAAATCTTAATTAATATGATATTGATTATATAGTTATATTGGAGTGCCAATTTAAATTAATATATTTTAAATTTATTTTTATGTTAAAAATAAAAATTATTTAGATATATTACAAGAAAGATAAAAATAAAAATATATTAATTTAATAAAAAAAAGTTGAATGAATATAAAATTATATTACAACTTCAAGGATCAAATAAAATTTATAATTTTTTAAATTGATCCATTTAACGATAAAATAATATGTGAGGATGTAATAATTTAATGGACTAAAAATCTCAAAAATATTTAAATTAATTACTGAAAGCACCAGTTCTAATAGTATAATAGGTCAAATCTCAAGAATGTTGTAATAATCAACTCTAAAACTTATTTATGTGTATATTATAATTTTTTTAAAATTTTTTATGACTCATATTGCTACTGTTAATTTTGATTTTTTAGATTAAATATTTTTAATTAAACATAAAATATATTTTATTTACACTAAGTATATTATATTTGGTTATTTAAGAATAAATTATTTAATATTAAAAATTAATATTATAGCGTATTAAATTTAGCTAATAAATATATATAGTTATAATAAAATAAATATCTATCACTCATACATATTTTAAATATAAAATATTAAAATATTTATCATTTATTTAATAATTTTGGTACAATGTATATGAAATAATTAAATTAGTCTTCCTATAATGAAATAATTGTAGGAAATGCTGTTAAAAAAAAAATTGTAGGAAAGGCAATGCAAACGTATTCAACCTTTAGTTCCTGTGCTTGTGGTCGAAGAGAAGACATCATGCAAAAAAAAAAAAGTAAAGACAAAGTTGAAGTTTCTCTGACATAACATCTTGAATAGGTCCTCCATGGGGGGCCCTAATATTCAATTGGCTGTCACGAATTCGCATCAATCATGTCTAAATTAATTGATTTAGGTGTTTAGCAGAGTATAATGCATTTAAAAACTCCCCCCTTCCCCATACTCCCAAAGTCAAAAAAAAAAAAAAAAAAAAACTCCCCCCTTTGAAAAAAAAAATTATTAGTTTAAATGATAAAAGTTTAAATTTTAGAAAGATTTCAGGTTTGAGTATTATATATAAAAAAAAAAAAAAATTATTGTTGAAAAATTTTTGCCTACTTCTTAGTTTATTATATTCGAACTTCAAATTAATTAAAATTTCGGTAGTCCAAATTAATCCGGTGTAGTTACCGCATACAAGCAGCATCACATAAAAAATTAATATATTGGAATCAATTCAACTTTTTCACCCATCTTACACATTTTGACAATTATATTAAAAAATCCTTACTATAGGAATTATATTTTACCCAACACTAAAATGTGAAAAAACCTGCTGGATTAGGCCTTGGAGCTTGACAAAAATGTGGTATTGTTGTTGTTTTTTTTTTCTTTTGGCTGAACTTGTGCAGTTGGGAAATTTCATTCACTATATGGCAACATTTGTTTCTGGATTTGCGATTGGCTTCATTGTTGTATGGCAATATGCACTAGTCACCCTAGCACTTGTTCCTCTCATTGCTGTAATTGGAGCAATCCATACCAACACATTATCCAAACTATCCGCCAAGAGCCAAGAAGCTCTATCAGAAGCAGGAAACATTGTAGAACAGGTAAACAGAAACGAGACTTAAAAAAGGAGAATTTTTTTTCACCATTTTAGCATCTGGTACTTGCTAATTTGAAGTAAAATTGCAGACAATAGTACAAATTCGAGTTGTTTTAGCATTTGTTGGGGAATCAAGATCATTACAAGGTTACTCATCAACATTGAAAGTTGCTCAAAGAATAGGTTACAAGAGTGGACTTGCTAAGGGTATAGGATTAGGTGCAACTTATTTTGTAGTTTTCAGCTGCTATGCTCTGCTTCTCTGGTATGGAGGTTATCTTGTTAGACATCATTACACCAATGGTGGAGAAGCCATGGCTACCATGTTTTCCATCCTGCTTGGAGGAATGTAAGTGATTTGTTAACGTTTCAGTTATTGCCATTTCTAGTTCAAGTTCTCTTTCTATTATATATTCTCTCAATTGTTTTTTTTCCTTTGTCAGGGCAATAGCTCAATCTGCATCTACCATGGGTGCATTTGCCAAAGCTAAAGCTGCAGCCGCAAAAATATATCATATTATTGATCATAAACCCGCTATTGATCGAAACAGCGAATCTGGGATAGAGTTAGATTCATTCACTGGACTAGTTGAGCTGAAAAATGTGGACTTTGCCTATCCATCAAGGCCAGATATTAGAATTCTCAACAATGTCACCCTCAATGTCCCGGCCGGAAAGACTATAGCTGTAGTTGGCAGTAGTGGCTCTGGTAAAAGTACTGTGGTATCTCTCATTGAGCGATTCTACGACCCCAACGCAGGTAAATTGTGTTCTACATTGATAAAAATGATATCTTTACGTGTAAAGCTGCTTATCTTTTGCTTGGCAAAGTGTGCTATCTGTTAACTGAAGTAATTTTACTAAAAACGTAGATATTTATTTGTTCAGGGAAAGTTTTACTAGATGGGCAAGATATAAAGACATTAAAGTTAAGATGGCTAAGACAACAAATAGGGCTTGTTAGCCAAGAACCTGCTCTGTTTGCCACTACCATTAAAGAAAATATATTGTTGGGTAGACCTGATGCAGATCAAATCCAGATTGAAGAAGCTGCCAGGGTTGCCAATGCTCATTCATTCATTGTCAAGTTACCTAAAGGTTTTGACACTCAGGTAATAACAGCTTGAGGTAGTAATAGACTTATTTTTGCATGTTCCTCATTAGGTATTTATTAAGTGAGTTGAATGAGATGGCTAACTATTCTCTTGTAGAGCTAACTACTCTCTTATATCTATCTAACCTTAATAATTGCTTAAATTAGCGCTATTAGAAGTGGGGTAAAGTTGGTTGTAAACTAGAAAGTGAATGAAGTGATGGATCTTAATTAGTGGGGATCATGGTTGACTAGACTAGTTTTATTCTTATGGCAAATAATTGTTAGTTGTTGTTGCTTCAATAATGGACTGTTAAAGATCAGAGATTAAAATTGCTTGTTTAGTTACCATGCGCCCAGCCTGCCTTGCCGTGTGAGCGATCTTGGGCACACCTTAGAGGAGATTTATCTGCAAGGTACCGGTGTGGGTGTCCTCACCCAAAAAAAATAATAATAATAATAATAATATTAGTGAGAAGTTTGTAAGAAATGGCTATCTCACATTGGTCAAATAGCCAATTCCTCACTATCTTACATTGGTCAGGAAATGGCTATCTCACATTATTTATAAGTAAACATGTTCTCTGAAGTTTACAAGAAATATTAGAACTATACAGACAATGAATTATAACAACAATATTTTCAGACATGTTTAGAAATTGGTTTGATGTGGAAATGAACAAAAAAATTATCCTACCTGATATAAAGCGGTTGCATAACAAAAATCAATTCTTTTTTTCTTTCTGTTTTAATTTGGAATCAATTACAGTAAATAAATATATAGAATTATCAGTGAGCATCATTGTGAAATGATATTAAAAATGGCAGGTAGGTGAGAGAGGACTGCAATTGTCAGGAGGACAGAAGCAGAGAATAGCTATAGCAAGGGCAATGCTGAAGAACCCAGCAATTTTGCTTTTAGACGAGGCAACAAGTGCATTGGACTCTGAGTCAGAAAAACTTGTGCAGGAGGCCCTTAACAGATTCATGATTGGAAGGACAACTCTTGTCATTGCCCACCGGCTCTCCACTATTCGCAAGGCTGATCTTATAGCTGTACTGCAGCAGGGTAGTGTTGCTGAAATGGGAACCCATGATGAGCTTATTGCCAAAGGCGAGAATGGTGTTTATGCCAAGCTCATTAAAATGCAGGAAATGGGTCATGAAACAACTCTGAACAATGATAGAAACAATAGTCCAAGGTTCTTTCATCAACTTAGGATTTTAAATATTCTAACATCTAATTTCACTCTCCGTAATAGCTCTATAGATTATGTTGTCTGTTTATTTACTAATATAGTTCTCCATTTACAGACCCTCAAGTGCCAGAAACTCAGTAAGTTCTCCATTTATTGCCAGTAATTCTTCCTATGGTCAATCACCATACTCGAGAAGGCTATCTGATTTCTCTACCCCGGATTTTAGTCTCTCCCATGATGCCACACACCCCAATTACCAGCTTGAAAAGCTTCCTAAAGGGCAAGCCAATTCCTTTTGGCGCCTTGCAAAGATGAACTCTCCTGAATGGGTTTATGCATTGATTGGTTCTATAGGCTCAGTTGTATGTGGCTCCATTAGTGCCTTATTTGCCTATGCACTAAGTGGTGCCCTCAGTGTATACTACAATCCAAACCATGCTTATATGAGCAGAGAAATCGCAAAATACTGCTATTTATTAATTGGGCTCTCATCGGCTTCCCTAATGTTCAATACACTACAACATTTTTTCTGGGACATTGTTGGAGAAAATCTTACAAAACGAGTAAGGGAGAAAATGCTAGCAGCAGTGCTAAAAAATGAAATGGCATGGTTTGACCAGGAGGAAAATGAGAGTGCAAGGATTGCAGGAAGATTAACCCTTGATGCAAACAATGTGAGGTCAGCCATTGTAGAAAGAATTTCAGTGATCTTACAGAACATAGCATTGATGCTTGTTGCTTTCACAGCAGGTTTTGTTTTGCAGTGGCGTCTTGCCCTTGTCCTTATAGCTGTCTTTCCCTTGGTTGTTGCAGCCATCGTTCTACAGGTTTGTTTCTTCCACTTGCTTGATCCAAAAATGGTCAAATTATTTAGATGATGTGTTTATTTTCCAAAAAGGAATAGTTCTCATCACCGTTTTATTGGATTTTCATCAGAAAATGTTCATGACTGGCTTCTCGGGAGACTTAGAAGCTGCGCATGCTAAAGCCACACAACTGGCAGGTGAGGCCATAGCCAATGTAAGGACAGTTGCTGCCTTTAATTCAGAGTCACAAATAGTTAGTTTATTCATCTCCAACCTCCGGGATCCTCTACGGCGTTGCTTTTGGAAAGGTCAGGTAGCAGGAAGCGGATATGGGATAGCTCAGTTTTTGCTCTATGCTTCCTATGCTCTTGGTCTTTGGTATGCATGTTGGCTTGTGAAGCATGGAATTTCTGATTTCTCGAGGTCAATCCAAGCTTTCATGGTTCTTGTGGTTTCAGCCAATGGTGCAGCTGAAACATTAACAATAGCTCCTGATATTATCAAGGGTGGTCGAGCCATTCGCTCAGTCTTCTACTTACTTGACTGCAAAATTGAAATTGAACCTGATGATCCAAATGCAACCGCAGTTCCTGACAGTCTTCGTGGAGAAGTTGAATTACAGCATGTAGACTTTTCTTATCCTACTCGCCCTGATATCTCTATTTTTCACGATCTAAGTCTACGTACACGAGCTGGAAAAACTCTTGCTCTTGTAGGCCCAAGTGGATGTGGTAAGAGTTCAGTTATTGCACTTGTACAGCGATTCTATGAGCCATCATCTGGAAGAGTTATGATCGATGGCAAGGACATCAGAAAATACAACCTCAAGTCCCTTAGGAAGCATATTGCTATGGTCCAGCAGGAGCCGTGTCTCTTTGCTACTACCATCTACGAAAACATTGCCTATGGGCATGAGTCAGCAACCGAAGCTGAAATCATTGAAGCTGCTACGATAGCCAATGCACACGAATTCATTTCAGGATTGCCAAATGGATATAAGACATTCGTAGGGGAGAGGGGAGTTCAATTATCCGGTGGACAAAAACAGAGAATTGCCATAGCTCGAGCACTAGTCAGAAAGGCAGAACTTATGCTACTTGATGAGGCAACAAGTGCACTAGATGCTGAGTCTGAGAGGTCTGTCCAAGAGGCACTAGACCGTGCTTGCTCAGGAAAGACAACAATTGTGGTTGCACACAGACTATCAACCATAAGAAATGCCTATGTTATAGCTGTGATCAACGATGGGAAAGTAGCAGAGCAAGGATCGCATTCACATCTATTGAAAAATTATCCTGATGGGTGCTATGCGCGGATGATCCAATTGCAAAATTTAACACATAGCCAAGTCAATGGAGTGAGTTCAGGTTCTAGTTCGTCAGCAAGACCAAAAGAAGATGAAGAGAGGGAGGCCTAATCAAATCAAAGGGCCAAAAAGGAATGGGAATTAATAGTATTTGATTGTTAATTCTCTGTCAATTGGAAATCATTCATTACCCTTTGCTTTATAAAAATGAATTCTTATTTTTATAAAAATCATGCCAAATCAAATTATAAAATCATTACCCTTTAATTCTTATGTTTATAATATTGGAATGACATTTACCCCTTATTTGGTTTAATTTTACCAAGGAATTCATTTTATTTTCAAATGAATTTCAAATATAATTCATTTCCAAATGAATTTTAAATTCATTTAAACCAAATATACTTCATTAATAAAAATTGATTTAGTTTCAAACAATTGCACAAAATTAAAAAGTTGGAATTCAAAATAAATTTTACAAAGTTTTCATTTAAACCAAACATATTTATTTGAATTTGCAAATGAATTCCACAAAATTTTATGGAATTCATTTGAACCAAACAAACCCTTAAATTTTATATAAAATAAGTAAATTAATAAAAAATAATTATTAAAAATTATAATAAATGAATGTTTATTAATATAATCATCAAATATAAAATAATTAATATCTTAATAAATAAATAAATAATTTTTTAAATGAATAAGTGATGGACTTATTGGCTGTGAGATATAGACCCCAGACAAACATGTTCCTGTAATTTGTTAATTATCATAGAGTAGTAGTACTTCAATGCTAGTGTTTCTGTCTTGCATGAACTTGAATATATTTAAAAGGAAAAAGAAAATGGAGGGGTGGAGAATTGGGGAAAAGAATAAAAGCCAACACAATTAGCTCATAACTCGGTTGAAAACAAGAGCTACACACCAAAAGACCAAACCTGAAAGTACATGCACGATAAAAAGGAGAAAAGGCCAAGCACAAGAACTAGAAAGGCAAGAAAACAACAATATGAAACTTCATCTTGTTATTAATTAATAATGATAAAGCATTTGTTAGGTCCTGGCTTTACGGACAAAACCATGTATCTTAAATCTTATGCTCTTATTTCCATCAAATAAAACAATGTCAGGATACCGACCAAAAAAAAAAAAAAAACAATGTCAGAATCTGAAACAAATGAATCATTAAAGCTACTGTACCTAATGCACTCTCACGCATTAACTAAAAGCAATAATTAAAAAGAAGGATGTATGGAACCAACCAAAATATAATAATTTCCAGTATCCGCATGTAATTGATTGAAGTCAATTCAAACTCTGGAATATTTATATGCTGTAACAGCTAAAGCATATGAAAAACACCTTTCTATGGAAAAAAGGTAAACAAGTAAAATTGCAAGCCCTCAATTCTGCCTTGGTTCATAACAAAATTGAAGCATGATATTATTGAACTTGAATTTTTTTCACACATTCATAAATACAACGACCATTTTAGAACCTTAACTTTTCCACATTCATGTCCTAATTATATGGTCAGTGCAATCCAAGGCCAATCCTCATAAGTGGATCTATTAGTATACTCCAATAGAATCCACGGTTGTACAATTTCTTATTACCTACCCATCAACTATTAGTGCACTTGGAGATAAAAGGAAATTCCATATCACAATCATATTACCAGGCTAACCTACCGTTGCACAAGAAAGAAATCCTAGGCACCATAAAAATGGTAAAATTAATGATATAAGTTAATATTTGTCCTATGGCAACCAACAGAAATGCTAAGCTTCTACATAAAATAGGAAAAATACATTTGATGCAGAAAAAAAATCCATTCCAAAGCATATGTTGGGCAGCAGCTTACATTTTGGTATTTTATCTTAAGGGGAGAGTTCATATGGCCAACCTCAATTAGCTTAGGATTAAGGGTTATTAATTGAGTTGGAGCTTCTAGAGTTCATAATACACAATAGACCAAAAAATAAATGTTCACATAGATCAGTATATGCTGAAGTGCATGTATCAAACATGAAGGTAAAAAACACATAACAAGGCACATGGCGTACTGATAAGAAAATGAAATTCTATTACTTAGCCACTCTAACAGCACCAAGTAACCTCAATGTCAGTCTCAACTCATTTTACATCTAAACATATATCAATAACAAAAAAAAAAAAATGTTCACAACGACATAAGCTTAGGACCATTGTCTGGCATACCCATTCCAGCAGCTAACTCAGCGTCAAGTTGTGTGTGAGGTGCAGGTCCCATCATTTGCTTCACACTGCATTTTGCAGAAGTAATATAAGACAAAAAATTCTCCACGCAACCAATATATTTTAGTTGTTAATTTATAGATAAAGAAGACACAAATCCAAACTTTATGAATTTGCATATCATATTTTTGGTACCTAAAAGAAAGACTCTACAAGATGAATTGTATATGTAGTGCTTTTTTTTTTTTTTTTTTTTTTTTTGCCCTCTTGATACAAGACTACATAATATAAAAAGTAATAAAATAACAAAATTGAGATTTTTAATCAGTTAACAAAGACAGTATGTGCAGACTTTAGTTTACTAGATAACAACGATTCAAGTATTCACATACTAAGGTTTATGACCTTGAGGTGAACTATCACACTGTTAAACAGACTCTAATCTAATCCTTTGACCAAGAAAGGCTGCAAAAATCAACATACAGTACATATATCAGATAGAGCATGCTACATTCATATTGTTTCCCGAGTAGCAGGTCAGCCATTCGGCCGAATATTATGAAGGAAATCAGAAAACAAATTTTGTATAGCATGCAGATGTATAGAGCTTGCTATAATCCAACTGGTTCCTGGTTGCTAAAGTAATCAAATGGCCAAAGAAGAAGAAGGCAAACAATTTTCTAGACAATAAATGGCTAGATAGATTATGTTACCATCGAATTGGTTGCCAAATTAACTTCGCCCTTCACTATATCATGCACTTGCAGAAGTGAGCTTAGAGAGTATAATATGGTTGTAGTACTAAATCCTAATGGAAATCTCAAGGACCAAACTAAGCTACTTGGTTACAAATTTTAAAAAGACCCTACACAGAACTATCTAATCAAAACAAAAGCAATTCAACAAAAGCCACAATTTTCAACAAAGATAACAAAAGAAAAATAATCGTAAATCCAAAAATAGAAACTTACCGCTTCTTGTGTCGTTTGGACTTAAAATGATCATCTCTCACAGTAGTATTAGCAAAATAACGACTGAAAATTTTCAAAAAAATAATAACAAATTTAAAAAAATTAATATTTATTTGATGAATTGTAAATGCAAGTATATAGTCAAAAAGCTCCATTTTTTTTTTCTTAAATAAACTTACTCGCAATGCAAGCAATAGTATTGACCCATGCCAGGCAAATCCTCATCAGGAGGTAACAATTTCTTCTCCGCATCAGGCTTTTGTAGCTCATCATACACCATATCGTCACGTGATCATAACAATTATCAGTCAAGGAATCACAAAAATCATCAAAATTAATGGAAAAATTGAATAGAATATTAAATTAAATTGAATTGAATTAAAAAAAAAAAAAGAGGATATCTTTGACGAGAAATTTGGAGCGGCGATCTGTTTTGTGAGAGTATCTTCTCTTCTTCACTTTCCTGCTTGGACATTTTCCTCCCATTTTTTTTTTACTCTGTAATGCGAATTTAGGGTTTTGCGAATTTTTCAATTTCAGTAAAACCCTAGATGTTTGATCGAGAGATGGAAAGAGGAAGAAGCCGTTGCTGTTTAGTGTTTATTTATATGAATTTGAGTAACCGACGTCGTTTCACCTTTGCACCTAATTAACTGCCCAAGCCGACGTCGTTTTATCTTTTCATCCAATTATTACCAATAATTTATGCTGATTTTTTTTTTATGTGCATGCATGACAATATATTTTTTTTATAGAACATGCATGACAATAATTTTAGATCGTGGATTATTAAGTCAATTTAATAATTGAAATCGAAATTAATATTATTTTGAGATCTTTACATAAATGTATCAAAAATAAAAAAAAAAACTTTCAAAAATGTTATTGACTTGAAAAACTTTCAAAAATATTTTTTCAAGCTTTTTTCTTTTAAATATAGTCCACTCCCTTTATTATTAGGGTTGTCTTTTTTTTCCAACATTTTTTTTTCTTTTTTACTGATTTGTTTAACTTTTTTTCAACATTTTATTTATTTTTTTTTTCAACAAATTTTTTTACTTTATACTATTTTCATTTATTTTTTCTCAATATTTTTTTGCTTAATATTTTTTTTTAACTTTTTTTTCTACTTTCTTCATTTATTTTGCTCAATATTTTTTTCCAACTTTTTTTTTCTACTGTTTTCATTTCTTTTCTCAACATTTTTTTGCTAAACATTTTTTTCTATTTTTATAGTACTATATTCATCTTTTTTTTTCCTCAAAATTTTTTTCTTCTAATGTCTTCATCTTTTTTTTTTCTCAACTTTTTTTTCAACGTTTTTTTTATTTTTAAGGTACTGTCTTCATTTTATTCTCAATATTTTTTTTTGCTTAATATTTTTTTCTCTTAAAACTTTTTTTTTCAAATAAATAATTATGAACTAAACATATTCAATTGTTGTTAGACCAAGCAATAAATATCTACAACTGTTGTAACACTAAATAAACAAAATTTTCTGCTTTTATATTCTTAAAAAATAAGGATTTTTTTTTACTTTAATTTATTTATTAAAATGTCTAACAACTTTCTTTTTTTTAAACAAATTATTTGATACTTATTGATCATCAATATGTAACAAGTTTACTATCCTTATGATGTATTTGTGACATCAACAAAAAAAAAGCCGAAAAAATACAAAAATCAACAAAAATAAATAAAAATCAACAAACCGAAACAAAAAAAAAATTAAAAACAACAATTGAAACAATAAAAAAACAAAAATCAACAAAATTTTATGTTGTTGATTGTTGTTTATTTTTGTTTATTATTGTTTTATTTTTGTTTATTTTTGCTGATTTTTATTATTTTTTAAATTATTTTTTCATTATTAATGAAAAAATTAAGGTCATAAATAAAATTTTTAATTTTATTTGTATTAATGATAAAAATAATATTTTTTTTATATATCTCATCATTTTTATTGTTTTT